>PVKS010021205.1:0-29666 GCA_004027875.1 Aplodontia rufa | reverse complement strand
TTAAAGAGAGCTAGGGACAGTAGAAGGGAGAGAAAAGGAGAGAATCTACCCTATTCAGTTTTTCATGTAGCCTTCCTTGTTCTGACATTTTGATTATATGTGGTACTAGAGTTTGAACCTGTGTCCTTGTGCACTCCAGGCAAGAGCAGCAATCGCCAAGCCATCACTCCAACCCCTGAATGTGCTCTTCTATTGTGACAATTTTGCACACAATTGGGTGAACTAGGAGGCCTTGACATCACCACGACAGGATTTTCTGGGGTGCACTTTGCACTGAATGGTACATTTCACAATATTTTTCAGAGAATAAACTCTACAGTGCACTATATAATTATCCCTGTGCAATGAGCCAAAGAACTCTTTCCATGATGCTCTATTTAGAATATCTGAGAACAGTTGGATTTGGGGTAATTTGAGGAATCTTCCTTCCTTTAACATTTCCTGAAGATAATTGGCTATAATCTATAACTGATAAGGAAGGAAAATAAAAACAGAGGAGATTTAGGAAACTCAGAAGTGGGAACAGATTTTTCCAGAAACATGAGAAATCATCATTAATCTGCTTTCTCTGTGAACTGGCTGAGAATCAAGATGTTTCAGATTTTTTAAAGAAAATTTTGTTGTGCTTTTGATTGGAGTTTAAAGAAAATAGATGCCTCAGTTAAAATATAATTAAAATATATATCATAAATAATAAATATATATCATAAAATATAATTATAATTAAAAGTTAGAGTTCTCATACATCTTCCTGATTTTGGTTTTCAATAATGTGATAAAAGATGTGACTTAATTTACTTTTTGCTATGTATTATTAAAGCATTATTTGGAAAATGGTGATGTACAAAAAAGGAGGATAGGGTGGGATATTTAAACCTAAGATTAATAAACCTAATGGTGGCTCACTTTAGAAAATTAGAATAGCCAAAATTATTATAATTTGTTATAGAAAAGTATGTGCACAGCAACTCATTCATTTATTTCCCTATTCAATGAATGTTTATTATGCATGCATTATGTCAGGCATTCAACTATATAATAAGAATAAATTATTTTTTGCAGCTATCCTGAAAACACATAACATTCATACTTTAAGGTGGGTACTAATGAGGAGATATATGTAAGTTTATTACTCAAAATGTGGTCTGTGGACCATCAACAACTGGTATCTCTTATAGCCTGTTAGAATCACAGAATCTCAGATCACTCCTAAGGGCTTCTGAATTAAATATGTAAAGTTCCCTAAGTGATGCATATTCATATTAAAATTTTTATATAATTTGAACAGGAGATACAATTATAAAAGATAAACCGTCACATTTTCAGTCCAAAAAGATAAATAAACTTTATCATTATTGCAATTAAAAAAAATTGGGTGAGTGGGTGTTTGCATTTTTATAATGCAACAACTAAATTCCATTTAGGTATCACCTAAATAAACTACAAATTAGCAAGCCGCACTTTATAGAGTACCATGTAACAGTCCAATATGTTTCAATATTCATTTATGTGCTGGCTCTTTATTTGACCTAGAGCATGGTTGGAAGTCACATTATTACATGATCTAGTTCAGGTTTCCAACTTGGACAGTCCAATTCTGGACTGTTAAATTATTTGTTGTGGGAGAATTAGCCCTGTATTCAACTTTTTTTTTCATTTATCCACAGAATCTAGCACACTATTGGTATAGAACAAAAAGTGTAAAAAAATTATCACATAGCTAACATATGCTTACAAAGCTAGATACAAATGGAATTTTGAAACAGGATATGTGTATTTATCATTAAGCTCTCAGTAAGGACTGCTTCTTTAAATATTATCTAAATTCTTCTATATGTAGAAACTCAGCTGAGATAAGCTAGCAAGTCACTGCATTTCTCTTCTTGGCAGACATCTACTTTGTATACAGATGTTAATTAATTAACGAATTAACCAGAAGATGTCTGTGGTACGTACTGGTTGTACATATTGACTCTTTCCCCTTATCTCCAGAGATTGGAAATTATAAAGTTCAATAATAAATCACAGGTGAGGGAACCAGCTGTTCAACTTTTCTATCCAAATTGTACCCCAGCACAAATAACTGAAGAGATAAAAACCCCACAACCCATAGACAAAATCCAAAAGTGAAATAATCAGGGAGAGATCTCAGGTCCCACTACCTGACACTGAAAATGAGGAAAAAGGGAAGGAATTCTACTCCTCAGACTCAGAACTTACCAGCCAAGGTTTCAATGGATAGGGACCTGGAAGAAAACCTAGAAAAAAATAACTACAACCTGATAATTAAAATGATCAAAAGATTAAAAGAGGATCTAAGGACAGAAATAAGAAAGCAATTACAGGAGCTGAAATAACATTTTAATAAAGAATAACAGATACCGAAAAAAGACATAGCAGAGCTCCTAGAATTGAAAAACATAATCAACCAAATCAAAAGCTCAGAGGAAGATACTAATATCAAAGTAATCTCAGAAGAAAAAAGAACCTCAACTTTCAAAGAAAGAACATTGAACAATAAAGACAGGCTGAGCAATCTAGAATCCACAGAGGATATATAAGAAAAAAACTTAATGAACATCATTAGAGTTTCCAAGAAGTATGTTATGAAATCAAAATAAATAATCTGAGAGTGATTGGTACAGGGGAGAACGCTGAACAATAAATGAATGGCATAAGGAACATTTGCAATGAGATAATCAAAGAAAATTTCCCCCATATCAGAATAGAACAAGATATTCACATTCAAGAGGCTTATAGGGGGCTGAGCAGTGGCTCAGTGGTTATTGCGTTTTCCTGGCATGTGAGAGGATGTGGGTTTTGAACCCCAGGACCACATATACAATGAAGTGTCAGAACAATAACAGCCACATGAAACTAAATAAGATAATTGTTTTCTCTTTCTCTCTCTCACACTGTCCCTCTCTTAAAAAAAAAAAAAAAAAAAAGCTCTATAAGACCCCAAACAGACCTAACCAAATGAGGAATTCACCAAGACACATTATATACAAATGAATAACATAGAAAACAATGAAATAATAATAAAAGTGCTAAGAGAAATACATCAAGTCACATTCAGAGGCAAAGCAATAAAGATCACAAAGGATTTCTCAAATCAGACCAAAAAGACAAGGAGAGCAAGGAAGGATATTTTTTCAAACATTGTAAGAAAATAATTATCAGGGAAAAAAAAAAAAACTATACCCAGAAAAGCTCAACTTGAATTTGATGGGGAAATAAATCTTTCCATGATAAGACACATTGGCAACATACATGAGCACAAAACCAGCTCTACAGACAATACTCAAAAACTCAAAGACAAATTTCAAACAGAAAAACAAGCAAAGAATTCCCAAAGCCCCAAATCAGAAGAAAGTCAGTAAAAGCATAACCCACTAAAAGATATCTAATATGGCACAAAATACAGCATAGGTCACATTGGCAGAGAACCAAAATCACGTATCTAATTCTAACACTGAATATGAATGGACTCAATGCTCCAATCAAAAGACACAGATTAGCAGACAAGATAAAAAAAAAAATCCAAAAACATGCTGCTTACAGGAGATTCAAAACAGCCGAAAACAGCCACAGATTGAAAGTAAACAGTTGGAAAAAAAAAAAAAACTTGCCATACTTATGGCCAAAAAAAAATCAAACCATTGTTATAATACTCATATATCACAAAGTATTTTTCAAATAAAAATTAGAAGAGACAAAGGAGGCCATTACGTCTTAGTTAAGAGAACACTACTTTAAGAAGATGTAACCATAGTTCACATTTGTGCACCAAACTTTTACACTCCTAAATATGTCAACTCATTACTCCATGACATTAAACCACTCATACATCTCTACACAAAAAGATTGAGGGACATTAATACACCTTTATTACAAATAAAAAGATCATCAAAGCAAAAAAATCAACAAAAAGTCTACAGTCTAGAAAACTCTATAAGTCAAATTAATCTAAGAGACATCTGCAAAATATTCCATCTGAAATCAGCTGAGTTTACCTTCTCAGCAGTACATGGATCCTTCTCCAAAATTGGTTATATCTTAGTCCATAAAGGAAATATTAGCAAATATAAAACAATTGATATAATCTCATGTAACATATCAGATTACAATGGTATGACCCTAATAATTAACAGCAAGAAGAGTAACAGAAAGTACATAAATACAAAGAGATTGAATAATATCCTCTTAAATGAAGAATGGACAAAAAGAAAACAGTAGAGAAATCAAGAAATTCTTGGAAATGAAGGAAAACGAAGACAAAACATATCTTAACATCTATGATATTGAAACATTCTTAAGAAGTACATCTATAGGGGCTGGAGTGGTGGCTAGGCGGTTACGGCGCTTGCCTGGCATGTGCAAGTACACGGGTTCAAACTCCAGCACTCACATACACAACTAAGTGTCAGAGCAACTAAAGCCATGTGAAAACAACTCAATAAAAAAAAAATTAAAAAGAATTGATTCTCTCTGTCTCTCTCTCTCTCACTATCCTTCTCTCATTAAAAAAAAATTACATCTATAGCATTGAGTGCCTTCATTAAGAAAGAGTCCAAATAAAGACACTTACTTATGAATCTAATCTCACATTCAGTAGAAGACAGGAAAAGACCAAAATCAGATCTGAGATCAATGAAATTGGGAACAACAACAACAAAACAATACAGAGAATCAACAAAATGAAAAGTTAGTTCTTTGAAAAAATAAATAAAATTAACAGACTCCTAGTCAACCTCACCAAAAGGAAGAATGAAAGGAAACAAATCAACAAAATCAGAAACAAAAATGGAGACATCACCACTGATCCATCTGAAATCCAGAGTATGATAAAAAAAGCTATTTTGAAAATCTATACTCCTCCAAGTTGGAGAATTCAGAGGACATGGGAAAACTACCTCAACTGAAATTAAACTACAAAGTTGTGATAACAAAAACAGCATGGTATTGATAACATAATAGACATGAAGACCAATGGAATAGCATTGAGACTAACACACATCCTTCAACTGTCTGATATTTAATAAAGAGAAAAAAATATAGCTCAGAGGAAAAATACCTTATTCAACAAATGGTTTTGAATAAACTTGGCAGCCATATGCAGATAATTGAAAATAGATTCCTATCACTCATCCTGCAAAAAAATCAAATCGAAATTGATCAAAGAATTTAAGCCAGTAACCATACAATTATTAGAAGAAAAAATAGGATCAACACTCCACCATATTAGTATAGGCATTTTCTTCCTTAACAAGACTTCTGTAGCACAAGAAATAATGAGGGGTATGCCATTAAACTGAAAAGCTTCTTCATAGCTAAGGAATTAGAATGACAAAAAGTCATGACTTGCTACTTCTCCAACAGAGGCCTATTTTCCAGAACATAAAAAGAACTAAAAAAAATGTAAAAGAAAAGAAAGTAAACACTCCAATAATTAAATGGACTATGGAAGTAAACAAAACATTCTCAACAGAGGAAGTTCAAAAAGAAAAAAAAAAGTATGAGAAAATGTTCTACATTGCTAGCAATCAGAAAAATGCAAATTAATATTTCACTTGACACCATTTTTATCAGAATGGCAAAAATGAAGCATACAAAAAATAACAGATGCTAGAGGGGTTGTGGGGAGAAAGGAACACTGTTGATCTTACTTCAAACTGCTATAGCCACTCTGGAGAGCATTGTTGAGACTCCTCAAACATTTAAGGATGGAACCACTGTTGAACTCAACTATCCCACTCCTGGATCTTTTCCCAGAAGAGCTACAATCAGCTTGTTATAGAGATACAGCTATATCAATATTTATAGCACCTCAATTTGCAACAGCAAAAGTATGGAAGCCACCTAGATGCCCTTCACTGGATGAATGAATCCAAAAACAATGAAATTCTACTAAGCTATTAGAAAGAACAGTATCATAGCTTTTGCAGGTAAATGGGTGGAAATGGAAAAAAATCATGCTGAGTTAAACAAGCCAAACCCAGAGACTTAAAGTTCAAATGCTTTCTATCATATGTGGAATCTAAAATAAAATCTCAGATAGGATGAAAGTTTTTCAAATTTATTCAATAGACCCATCAAATCTGAAGTAACACATAAGCCGTAGCAACTATAGTTATGAATTGGTGGAAAGGAGAAAGGGAGGGAGAAGATGGAGGGATAAAAGGGTGTTCAATACTGTAGAGTACAGTTGACTTCTATGAGAACCCCAAATATACCCAGGCAGGCATATAAATCTAGTAACTTCAATGCTTAGATTACAAGTATATGATCATTTATATCTATAACTTGGGGGAACTATAGAGGAGTCATGAGATCAGGGAGCCGGGGAAGCAGGGGAGATTCTGGGCAAGGATCGGGTTTAAGCAACTCTGTCAATACGTATGCACGTGTGGATGTAAATCAATGGATCCCTTCACTATATGAATAATGCTGAAACAATTTTTAAAAAGTTAATATTGGATAAAATGTAGTGTTTCAATATTTGAGATATACTCTAAATTTGTACAAAAATTTATATTGAGTACACAAAAATATATTCAAATATCACTTACTTTTGTTTTCCTGCTACTGTGTTTACTGCTATTATTACTAATAATCATAATCTTTGCCATTTTTCTATCTTGTAGATTTCTGAATTCCTGAAACTGTGTTAAAATTTGCATGTATTATGTCACTTAGTGTTTATTATAAGTTTTTTTTAATATCATGTGAGATTTCAAGGTAAGGAAAGAATGAAAACCATAAATTTTGCAATGTTAATTTAGCTGAGCTGAGTTCTTAGATCAGTGTTTCTATCATTCAGTACTAATCTATATGAAGTCTTACAGCTTTCTTAATTATATAGATTAGCTTTTCTTACATATGTTTTATGTTTCTCAAAAGCAGGTATGTGAGTTACATATTACTGTGAGAAATGCCATATATTTTACTACTTTCCCTTTGTGGCTTAAAAAGTTTTTGATATTCCCAGAATGACACCTTCAACTAAAAGCAAAAAGCACGTCCTGAAATCAAAATTAGTCTTAAATCAACAGAAATCACATATAATGTTTATACTTTACAAATTGACTATACACATTTTGATATCAAAACTATCTAACCATGAAATTGGGGATTAAAATGGGAGTTTCCAAAAACTTCATTTGTACATAGACATGCTGCAATTTTTTTCAACTTTGGTGTTACATGTTAAATAAACATTGTGGCAGACTCTAATTACCAAAGGGAGTCCCAAAATTTCCCATCTGGCCAACCCCCATCAAAATGTGTCATGTATGTTCCCTTGCCTTGAATCCGTACAGTTTATAGTTCACTCATTAGCAGTAGACTAGAGCAGAAGTGTGATTTCTAAGTGATTTCTGAGCTGTCTCAGAAAAGGTGTGTTAGGTTGCAATTCATTTACTAGCCTCGTTATTTCTTACATATTCAGCCTAGAAGTAAACATATGTTGTTTTAGATGTGAGGTATCCCCCAAAAGTTCATGTGTGAGACAATACTTCTAGAGGTGAAATGTTTGGCTATTGGAGCCATAACACAATAAGTGGGTAATCCCATTAAGGGGTTAACTGAGTCATAACTGAGGATGGGTAGGGTGTAGTTTGAGGAGGAGGGTCCCTGAAGGCATGCTTTTGAGAGTTAAATTTTGTCCTTGATGAGCAGATCTCTCTTTCTCTCTGTGTCTCTGCTTCCAGGCGCCAGGTCCTGAACCACTTTCCTCTGCCACACTCTTCCACCATAATATTCTGCCTCTTCTCTGGCCCACAGCTACGGAGTCAGCCACCTATGGACTGAGACCTCTAAAATTATAAGCACCCAATAAAGTTGTATTCCTCTGAATTTTTTCTTATCAGTTCTTTTGTTTACAGTAGGGGAAAAGCTGACTAAAAAACATTTGAATTGTATTAATTTTGCCAGAGACTGAGAAGACTGAAATGTGTCCATATGGGAACATTAGAGGGAGTCAAGGCACTACACGAGGGAAACTATATGGACAGATGGCTGGATACACTCACTGCTCTAGTCCTGACCCATCTGACTGTAATCACATGAGAAACCTGAAAGACAAGAGCCCCAGATGCCCTTCCTTAAGTTCCACTTATAGAAACTTTGAGACCTAAAAAACTTATTGTTTTTGATTTATTTCTAAATTTTGGTGTAATTTTAATATAACAAAGATAAATGCAACAAATTTTGGTACTGGAAGTGGGTCCTTTTACAACAGAACAACTGAAACATGTGTTGTAGACTTTGAGCTAGTGTGGCATATAGAAATTGGAAGGGCATTGCAAAGACCACTAATGGAAAACTGGTAGGATTAGAGGAGGCTGACAATTATCACTCAAAGAAAAATTAGAAGGATTTTACTTGAAGCTAGAGGAAAGAAAATCTTTGTTATGTGGTGGAAGATTTTCTATAAAAGTATCACTATAGTAATGTGTAAGATAGGAAATGTATCTAGTTCTATCATCAAGATCAAGGATCAGAAATTTTCCTGTAAAGAACTAGACAAAAATTATTTTAGTTTTCTGAGAGACTTTCTCTACTGCACCTATTCAGATCTCCCATTGTAGCATAAAATAGATTATTCACAATTTAAACAAATAGACAAGATCACATTGGGCCCACAATCGGCTGCAGTTATCAATCGTAGTTTGTGGACAACTAGAAAAGAAGCTTTCAAGGACATGTGTTGAAAGTACTGTCTGATTATTATATGGTAAAGTGAATGAAATCAACTGAAAAATCAACTAGATCGTTTTTGAGTAGAGCACAAAGAATATGCACATGCCCAGAGCAATCATTTTATTATATTGTTTATTCATTTTTTATTTTTTTAAAGACAGAATCAGTTTTATTAAGTTTTTCATGTGGTTTCAGTTGCTCCGACACTTCACCGCATACGTGGTGCTTGGGTTTGAACCCAGGTCCTCGCATGTGCCAGGCAACCGCTGTAACATCTGAGCCACCACTCCAGCCCCAGAACAATCATTTTAGATTTAAAAAAGGGTATTCAAAGTGATAATTGTAGCTAATCTATAAAAATATATTCAAGATAAGATGATATTTTTTTTGAGAAATCAGACATAAAGAAGGGAATAACGTATAACAGTACTAAGAGGGAAAAGTGACCTTCTAAATTCTCAAAGTTGTGTCTAATGGATCCTATCAGACAGTAAGGCTTTAAGAATTTTAAGGGCAATATTCCACAACAACCTCATGAGGAGCCCTAGATGAGGAAGGACTTATCTCAAATACACTTGTTGTTAGAGATTTTGTCTAATGAAATAAAGTTTCTAAAGACTCAAGAAAGCTAAAAGTGAATTATATTGTTCCCTACTGAATGAGAGAAAGTATTTAAAAAAAATCAGAAGTACTTGAATTCCCAATATTTTATGGAGAAAACAGGCAGAGAAGTTTACTCCATTGCAAACTCCAGCTGCTGCTTCAAGTTAGATCTCATGGAAACAGAATCAGGAGTCCAGAAGATGAAAGGAGAGGACATGGAAAATAATTCACAGGGAGTTGGAGTGAACCCTAATTGGGAAGTGCCTGTGGCTGCAGAGTGGAGTATAGAAATGGCATGAATCCATGACTTCCGTGCCTCCTTATTTTTCTAGAGGTGAAATGTTTGGTTATTGTAGCCATAACACAATAAGTGGGTAATCCCATTAAGGGGTTAACTGAGTCATAACTGAGGATGGGTAGGGTGTAGTTTGAGGAGGAGGGTCCCTGAAGGCATGCTTTTGAGAGTTAAATTTTGTCCTTGATGAGCAGGGTAAGTTTCAACAGAGGGGTTAGTGTGTTTTTCACAAAAGGGACTAGAATTATGGTGGCCAGAGGATGGACTGTGAGTGCTTAAGTTTACCAATAGTATTATGTGCCCAAATGAGGTTCTAGAATCATATCCCTTCAGTGAGAAATAAGATCTGAAATATGGGTGGCTTTATAACTGCTTATAAGCAGAAGAATATATTGGGCATAGGTTTGGGTAACTTAAAGGCCAGTTTGGGGGAAAAAAAAAAGTTTCAGCCTCATGCTTTGAAATATTTGCTCTTAAAGGCTTCAACATTGAACTCAGCAACCTGCAAATGACCTGCGGGTGTAAGTCTGAGGTCTCATTTAGACACTACATGAAAGAACAATGCTTGTCCCACCCCTAATCTAGCTCCACCATCTTGCTCTTCTAATCTCAACCACTATCTACCTAAAACTTCTTGAGAGACCCCAGATTGGACTGTTTGGTGTGCCAGCCCTTTCTAAATTACACTTACGTGGGTTTCATGGTGATAATACAAGGAATGCTTTGAAGTAATTTATTTCCAATAATTCGGTAATCAAGTCTGGCTCACTTGGTCCAACTTCTTGCTGTTTTAGGTCCGACCACTATCTTACTAAACTTCATGTGAAAACTTGTTTTAGTGAGCTTTTTTGCTTCTGTGGCCAAAAGACCTGACAAGAACAAATAGAGGAGGAAAAGTTTATTTGGTGGCTCAAGATTTCAGAGATCTCAATGCATAAATGGCTGACTTTATAGCTCTGGGCCAGAGGGAAGGGAGAATAACATGGCAAAAGAGTACAGCAGAGGTATTCAGCTCAGGACATGGCAGTAGGAAGTAAAGAAAGACTAAACTCAACTCAAAAAATATGTATTTCAACGGCACACCCCCCTATGGCCAAATTCCTCCAGTTACACCCTCCTGACTTCAGTTACCACTCAGTTAATTCCCATCAGAATTAATGCACTGATTATGTTAAAGATCTCACAACCCAATTGTTTTGCCTCTAATCTTTCTTGCACTCTCTCACACATGAGCTTTTGGGGGACATCTCATGTCTAAACTGTTAACACAACCCTGATCAGAAATATTCCCCTGAGCAGTATGTTTATGTATAGTATTTAATTGACAGCAAAGTATTGAATTTGTTTTCATACAGGCCTTAATAGCAAGCATCTTTACTTAAGAATAAACTAAGAACAATAGGACTTTAATATAGTGTTAAAACCTAGTAACTTAACTAAAGGTCAGTGAAACCTATTTAAATACTAGGCTATAAAATGTGCTAACAGATACAGGTCCTATAACAGTTTAATGCCATTTTATGTAACAACTGGTATTGTAACAGGGCATTAAGTTGCCGACACAAAACTACTAGATATGAATGTAAAGAGGTCTCCTTTGACCTCATTTGCACACAAAATCTATCCTTCTGCCCTCTTCCTCTTTTAAATATGACATGAAAGATGAGTTATATCAGACTTTAAATAGTTTTATTTTCTTTAACAAAAGGATCTATTTTGGAGTAGCATGCAGAAAGAGAGGAGGATTATTAAGATAATGTTGGAAAAACTAGGCACTTGTGAATGAGTACAAGACTCTGTGGTTTAGTGTGGGGGACCAATCCTTGATAAAAAGTGTTACTATGACCACTTAGAGAATTTCAGTTTCAGGATACAGTTGAATTGGCAAGGGAGAATGTGTGTTGCAACATGTACCATGCCACAATAAATCTTTCTGTTGACTCACAAATTGAGATTAGTAAGAAATAATATGTTTATGATAAATATAATGAATGTAATTAAGTATATAAAATTCTTAAAAAAAAAAAGAAAGAAACAGCATGTGTGAGACTGGTTTGAGTCTAATGGTTTGGGGTTAAACAGTATTAGCAGGTCTGCTCCTGTGAAGATGTCATGGTCCATGGAGGTTGAGTAGTGTGAAAGTTTATAAAAATGAATGAGTATGTCATGAAGGCTATGACTGTCTCATTAATATAAACAACTCTTGAAAAATTTTTTGGGAACTTTAAGAAATATATTTGGAAGTCTTTGCAAATGGAGTTAGAAGACCTGATTGAGCTGGTGGAGGCAATATTAAAAGCTTTCTGTAATTGATCTGAAAATATAATTATGGGCATATGAGTAACTGAGTGTGTACTGATGTTTTAATATGGAAAGTAATTTTAAATCTGATATATTTATTTGCTTAAAATATTTATGTACACTCTATCTTGCCATATGTAGTTAATTATATTTTACTTGACATTCACAGTACAGTTGTAAAATGGGTGCTGTTATTTCCTTCAATTACAGATGGGGATACTGAAGTTAAGAAGACTAAAAAATTAGCCTGCCTTCCCAATATATTAAGCACTGGAACCAGGACATGCATTGTTTGTTTGTTTATTTGTTTTCAAATCAATGTACTATCCAATTAGGTGTTATTTATTCAAGAATGATTGTCAAAATAATAGCAACCACCAAGGCAGTACCACAGACCAGTATGGACAGTCTCTTGACAAGTGAGAACACATGCCAATCAGTCACAATGTAGTACTTATACCTATGGGTTTAGTTTCAGTTGTGTTAAGAGTGAGTAATAGTGTAAAGAATTGAGAAAGAAATGAACCTGAGAGAAGTATCCTGAAGAATCATGTAAGCTAGTGCATCTTTCCTTTTCTATTGAGCCATTTTTTCAGTTAGTAAAATAAGTATATGACAAGCTTAGACAAGTTCTTACTGTTTGCACCATGTGATTTCGGCTCCTCTATGAAGCAGATATTATTGAAAAGACTATCTATGTAAGCAATTTATTCAGGAAAAAAATGAAGGAAAAACAAGAAGAATGTCAAGGAGTATGGGAGAGCAACTCATGAAGTTCACATTTCTCCTGTAGAAGAGAGTGAATGGAAGGAAAGAGTAGTAGGAAAATATTTTAGATCATTGCAAAATTCTGAAAAGTTTCAGAAAAGTTGATGGGGAGGTCTTAGAGTAGTTACCAGTGAGAAATGTCTCATGTCTCCCTCAAATGGTTCTACTTAGCATCCATCATCTACTTAGTCATTGACTGGACACATTCACCTTAAATAAGAGCAAAGGACATAAATATATATTGCATAGCAAAGCAGTCAGTGTGAATTCAGCCCCCTTCTAATTTCTTCTTCAATTTGTATCTTCAGTGTTCTGTAGTTTTCATTGTAGAAATCCTTGACATCTTTTATTAGATTGATTCCCAAGAATTTTATGTTTGGGGTTATTAGAAATGCAATATTTCTCTTAGTTTCTTTATCACCAGGCTCATTATTGGACTATAGGACAGTGATTTATTTATGATTGTTGATCTTGTATCTTGCTACTTTAATAAAATTGTTGGGGCTAGGGATTTAGTTCAGTGGCAGAGTGCTTGCCTAGCACACACAAGGCCCTGAATTTGGTCCTCAGCCCTGAAAAAAAAAAAAAGAAAATTGTTTAGCAGCTCTAGAAAGACTTCTGGGAGAGTTTTTGTGGGTCTTATTTATATAGGATCATGTCATCAGCAAATAGAGATAATCTGAGCTCTTCTTTTCCTATTTGTATTCCTTTAATTTCCTTCCCTTGCCTGATTGCTCTGACTAGAGTTTCAACGACAGTGTTGACTATGAGTGGTGAGAGTGGCCATACTTATTTTGTTGCTATTTTAAGAGGAAATGAAAAGCAAGTCATTCTAAAAGGAAGAAGACGTAATTCAGAGTTCCATGTTATCTGTTTTTAATGTAATATTAAATTATTTAGTATATGTAGCAAAATGCACACAGCAATATGTGTATGACAATAAACGAGGGAAAAATACAATAAAACCACACTTCAAATGAAGATAAAGGTAATTTAATTACCAAACATGTAAATATATCTGATAACTACTATATAGAATGTATAAGGAATCCAACTGAAAACTAAAAATGTAAGCTACCAGTTAGACCATGGAAGAAAAATGTGAATGGTAATTTCACAAAATAAAACATGTAAGTTTAGAAAAAAATTTATACAATTGTAATTTATTTTATCAAAAATGAAAATAAAAAACACAATGGAATGCTTTTTCACATATTCTAATATAGCTAAATTTTAAAAGGTAAAGGATAGGAGAACAGAATATGTCTCCTCAAAATATGAAGGCAATTAAGAGGAAACAAAGAGATGAGAGCTCTCAGCCTTCCTGAAATGCTGTTCCTCAATAATGTTATAACACCTGATTCATGAAATCATATGGATCAAACTCATATGCAATTTTTTTTGTATTTGTGAAGAATAAGCCAGATATGGAAGAGTCTATGTGGAAAGTTTCTACATTCTGAAATCTCAAAATGTAGTGATAAAAATCAAAATACTGTTGGCCACAATGGAGGGCAATTTCACAGTAAGAGCATCATGAAACTTATAGAGATGACAAAAGCTATTCACACATTGACTTGGTGGTGTATTACATGGGCATAAATATTTATTAAAATTCATCAGATTAAAAACTATAATCTTTTCATTTCTTAGTATATAATCTTAAAGTGAAACATTTTAAAAATATTAAACACTTTTAAGGAGGAAATGAATTTGAAATAGTTTGCTTCTGAATTTTAGGATACTATTATCTCTCTAAGCCAAATAATTTAAGACTATTTAGTATGGTTGCAAATGTACATAATAGAATAAATTAACAAAAATGCTAAGCTCTAAATATTTTTGTGCCTTTTTTACAATTTCAAGTAGAAAGGTAAAAATTACATGACAGGTGCGAACTATTATTTCTTCGATAGCCCAGGATTTCTCTAAAATTTATTTGTGAATTATATTTGTTACTTATTACCTGTGCAACATCACACAATAAATTTTGATCTTAAAATCGTATATTCTTTTATAATGAAAAGACATTTGCTATTTCCACTGAAACCTGGGTGACAACATTAAGAATATAGTTTTACTTTACAACATAAAATGATTTCCTAAAGTGTACTAGCTTTTTGCTCTATGATCATAATTAATTCTCATAAAAAGCCTGGGATAAGTATTAGGTGGAGAAACTAGGGATCACAGATACTAGGTAATATTATGGATATATTTAAATTTAAATATATATAATATTTAATTAAATATTTAATTAAATATAATTAAATATTATATATTTAAATTTAAATATTATATATACATTTAAATATTATTTAAATTCAAATTCATCTCTCTACAAGCGTTGATAACCTACTATCAATTTCCTTCAGAACTATGGTAGGGAAAGAACTTACAAGCAAAATGATATCATTTATCTCTGAATTAAAAACTCCTTTCAGTAAGTTATGAAAATGATAAACTTTTTAAATCTTGAAATAAAAAATAGTAATTAATGAAAGAGAAAGCTTTCTCTCAAATACTATTCTTTTTCCATTCTTCAGTAAAGAATAATAGTTACAAATGACCTTTTTTCACCTAACTGTGTCCCACCGAGAATCACTTCTGCCCAATATGTAACTGTCAATAATTCCAGGAGGAACTTCATACAGAAGTCAGAGAGATGTTTCTCTAGGGCTGTCCATACTCTCTGAGGATTTAACTTCTTAGATCTCAGATTCTCTCATTATTTTTAGTTCTCTCATTGTTTGGGAATAGCTATTAACCATAAAAGACAAACAATTTTGGTCATGATATTAAGCTCAATTTTTAAAAAGCTGGTTGGATAAATTTCTATAACCACCAAGTTAAATAAGAAATCACCAATACTATAGTGTTAAATCATAATGTTTTGTAAAATGATGAGAGAGATCCCTAGAAGATACTTTTTGTAAAATCTTAAAAATATTTCATAATGTCATGTAAGGCCATACTTCCTTTAATTGACATATTTTAGTGTATTGCTGCAGCTTATACTACTAATGGAGAACTTTTTTAGTTGTCAAATCACATTACTAAGGATGAATTTCTAAGTGTTGTAACAAATGTTGTGATGATACAAAACAAAAAAATTCATATTTATTTCTACCCCATCCCTAGTTAGATGGGGGCATTAGGTGAATCTTGTATGTATGTGTGTGTTTCCTGTCATGGTTCTTGATCAAGAGGTTCTATGACCTTTGTAAATTCCTGCATGATAAGAGCACGTTTAATTAGTTGGCTTTTTGTGAACTCTGGTTGGGGCCTGGTTGCCAGTGGAACTAACCAAGGGATTAGAAGATTGTGAGTTTTAACTTTAACCCCTAGATCTCTAAGGAGAAGAACTGAGTGTCAAGTTGAATACCTATGACCAATGTTGAAATCAGTAATGCATGTAAAATGAAGACTTCATAAAAACACAAAGGGACCCAGGTTAGCTAGGCTTCTGGATAGCTTAACATAGAGATTCTCAAATGGAGGCATATCCTCTGGGGAGTGCCAGAAAGCTTCATGGCTTTTCCCACATACCTTCCCTGTCCTTCTTTTCCATCTGGCTACTCATCTGTATCTTTTGTGATATCTTTTACAATGTATGTGCAAAAATAAACATAATGTTTCTTTGAGATCTGTGACCAGCTACAGCAAATTAATTGAATTTGAGGAGAGGGTTTGGGGAAGTCTGAGTCCCCAAGAGCAGCAGGGTTTTTACTTTTATACCTAAGCATCTTCGGGGCACAAGGCAAGGATGTTGGTGCATCACTAGGGACTTTCATGCATGTGACTTTCATAGGATTCTTCTATCCCATCTGGGTCACCATTCCTGCTTCTGCTACTATGGTTATCTTGTTGTTGATGCCTGTCAGCTGATGCAAATTTCTATGGCTAAATATTGGTGACCAGATCTGTTGTGTGCCAGCATGCAAAACCACAGTCTCTCAGCTCTTATGCTGCTGAATTTTTCATTTTGCCCCACCACAACCTTACGTTCCCTTCATATAGTCCAGAAAGTCCTGCTTCTGCACTTCAGTCTATGCTTTCCTGTCTTACTGGAAAGCATTTTCTTCTATGTCCTTACTCCATTCATCAAAGACTCATCAAAATTTAGCTCAAAAATCACTTCATCACTCTGGCATTCCATGATCTCTACACTGACTGGAAGTGACTTTGTTTTGCTTAGTTATCATACCATCTATATATTCTTTATATTTTGCTTTATGTTTATATTTTTACATGCATTTGTACATTTTTGTTACTTGAGGTGTTTGACATGAGGCTATTCAATTTTTCATTTCTAGATTCTTAATGACATTTAATAATGTTGGTATACAGTAGTACCAAATAAATAAAGAAAAGGTTGTTAGAGTTGATACTATTACATGAGAAGCTATTCATTAAATAGGAAATGTAGAGGCATCTATATGACTGCTCTCTGTAATGTACTGTCAACTTTTGTAATTTATCAGCAAAGTCATATCCTGAACAATATTTTCTGCTGCTTCTGTTAAAATACCAAAAAAAAAAATCACAGAGAAAATACTATGTGTTTCTAATTTCTGCATAAATCTCTCCTCCATTGACTTCAGAGTGAAGACTGTTAAAGTGAAGAATAGTATTCAAAAACAATAAAGTGAAATAAATTGTAACCGTGGTCTTCACCAGCAGAGACTAAAATTGGACAATGTTGTATAGGGAACACCAAATAAGCCCTGGTCAGCCAGGATGCTCAGAATCCCTCTAAATTCCAGGCAAAAATAAAGACATGCAAGTCACTCAAAGTCATCTTCAAAATGTATAGAAAATTTTCCCTGTGTTCCTGAAATTCTCCCAGCAATTGTATTCAGCTACATGAGAAAATTTCTCATTAAATAATGAATTAAATATAATTCCTAGTAGTAAAACCTAACCCTACCATAACATTCAGCCACAAACAGACATGCAAAACACTCATGAAATTCTCTGCATCCATCTAAAGAACTTCACAATCTCTTTGAGAAACAGAGATTTCCATTCTCTGTTACTTCAACGTGTTTGGCAGTAGAATAAGTTAATCCGGAAAGTGAGGCTCTACCAAACTCTTTCTGAATTTTTTCATAATGAATTTGCTTGTGCTCCTATATATTTATATTAACTATTCTACATGCCTCTTTTTCTGAGGCCTCACACATTTCTTTGTTTTCTCTTCATTTATTTCAATTCCTAGGATAATTTTTTTTTACTTTTTTTATTTCATTTTATTTTTTGATAGTGCAGATTGAACTTGGTTATTTACCCCTGAACTAATGGCCCAGCCCTTTTCTTAGGTTTGTTTGTTTTGAAATGGGGTCTCAGTAAGTTATACAGAGAGCCTTGCTAAATTGCTGTGACTGGCCTTGAACTTGCAAGGCTCCTGGCTTATCCTAGCAAATCACTAGGATTATTGGCATGTGCCACTGTGCTCAAATGAGAATGTCATTTTAGAAATTTCTAGAGTATAGTAACAACTTTCTAACAAAACTAAATGTTTCAGAAAAAGCTTTTTAATATAAGAAATTTGGTTTCTTTTGCAAACTATCTTCTGCTTCATCATAATGTTCATTTTGTTGAAATCTGTTTTGATTCTGTCATCATGCAAAACTTCAAGAAGTACTCCCAAGACCTGCTGATTAGAGAAAAGTAAGCACTTTCTAACTTCCCATTCAAAAATATTTTTGATACTCTTATTGCTCTCTAAACATTTTAGTCTTTGCTTCTCTTTTTTTATTTTTTGAGGTAGCAGTCAAGGCTATCAATAACCTATCTTCAGGTTGTGTATTTGCTTTGCTTTAGATCATGGAATTCCAAACCCTTAGGACTGGAAACAATAATCCAGCAGATTTCCCAGTGTAACTCCCTGTGACCTGAGGTAGGACTCACTATTTGCACAAAATGTTGGCCTCTCCACAATTCTCTACATTAATGAAATTCCACTTAGTTATTTGTTCATTTATTTTTGAAGATTTTGCTCCTTATCTTATTATTATATCCAAAGGCCAAACAGAAATAATATAAACAATTTTCAAACTTTGCTAACATATCCTTGGTCTTTCTGAATTCTCTGATATGCTTATATTTATTTTCATATATATAATATATACAGATGGAAACATTTTATTCAATGTTATTAACATGTATCTCGAATATACAGCTCCTTTCTGCTTAAATGAACATCATTTAAACCTGAAACTTTCTGAAAAGAAAAGAAAGGATATGATCATTAACTATAATTTAAATTCCATTTTACAATAGCTGTGCTATCATTATAACATGGAAGGAATTTTTCTAATTAGAATCAGAAAGGATTGGATGGTAGGCAAGCCAATAGGTGAACTGGGAGTTTACCTAGTGATCTTTTCACAAAGTCATAAAACAAATTTGACAAAAGTAATTGCATTTGGTTTGTCAAATGTAAAAGCCTTTATGGGTCCTATGGGTATTTAAGTGCTTTCCAACAGGTCTGGTTCATTGTGAACATGTTGAGCACATGACTGATTTTAGATTGGGTAAACCATAACCTCAATTAGCTCAGTTCACTTCTTCAACTCATCAGATAATTAAAGAAAGAAAAATAAAGTCTTTAAATGTCAAGTTTTCTTATTGTAAATGTTAAGAATTCCAAAAATGTTTCTTAAATCCAAGCTGACTGCTAGTTATAAACATTTTAGAAAAATTACAGATGCTTATATAACAATCATAATCTCAGTTTAAATACAGAAGGAAATTTTGCATGCATAAGTAAGAAATGGTAAAATACTCATACAATATTGGTATAATTAAGAGAAATGGATATACATGTGCCATGAACTAAGACTATGTAAGCATAAAGAGAAGATAAAAAGTACCAAATAAAATTAACAAGTTATTAAAATAAGAATTATAAAAAAATTTGGAAAATATTTACCAAAATGTAAGTAATGAATATAAATATGTGTATGTGACAAAACATATCCAAGGGAAATATGTTTTATAATATGTTCAAAATTATATTTTAACTTTGAGAATTATGAAATGTAAGGTGCTGAGCAAAAATCACATCTGAAAGATGAGAGAATCAGAAGAAATTAATATGGCAGCAAGATGAAGTAAATTGTATTATTTCAGAATTTAAAATGAGCTTGGAAGCCAGAAAAAAAAAAGTTAAAACTAGAGGAGGGTAAAGTTCAATCATGTACATGAGTACCATGTATGAATGGATTTTCTATATGCACAGGATTATTGCCCATCATTATCTTTGATGCCATGCTAATACCCTTAGCAGTATTTAACTCTCCTACTTAGTCTGTTCAGGTAATTATTTTAAAATATCACACATTAGATGGCTTAAACAATAAATGTTCTGGAGGCTAAATTCAAGGTCAAGGAGTCCAGAAATTTGATGTTTGTTTAGGACTTGCTTCTTGGTTTGCAAACAGCTGCCTTCACAGTGTATTCCCACATGACTATGAAAAGAGAGAAGAAATAAACTTTCTGTTTTTATTAGTGTAGTAATCTCATTGATGTGGGCTCCACCTTCATGACCTCATTACCTCCCAAAGGCCCATCAACTAATATTACCATGGTGGCAATTAGGATTTCAATATATGCATTTTTGTGGGAAACAAACTTACAGGACAGAGCATCTCTATCTGCTTCCTGACATAATACTAGGGACTATCAAGAGAACTGCTTTAAAAAATCTATGTATCTATATTTGAGCTCATGTTCCTGGAACCACAAGTCCTACACCACAGGTCCCTTGTGTGTTTGAGGTTGTGTGTTGGGCTTCTCCTATCAATTCTAATACTATCAATGGGAAATAGATATGTGATCAAACACCTGGCTTAAAAAGAATCTAGAAAGGAAACTAAATGAAAACTGCCCCATCAAAACAAGAAGCGTGGTTATATGATGGCATATAGACTCTCTTTTCCTTCAGGAAGTTAAACAAGAATAGGGAAGGAGAATACATAGATTGCTACAGGAAACAATGATCAAAATATGTCTTTAAAGAAGATTTAAGACAGTATACATGAGTTTCCCAGAATCTTATAATCAAATAAGAATGTCTATCATAAATAGCCATAAAATTATAAAAAAAATTGTAAGTACTAACTAAAGGTAGAAGGAACAGTAGTCCATCAACAAATGATATGAAAAATAAAAATGTGGTACATAAGTATAATGGTATAGTGTTCAGCTTTTAAAATAATATAAATTTCGTTCTATAACATGCTTGAATGTTGAGGACATTATGTTAATGGTAATAAGGTTGTTACAAAAAAATACAGATACTTTTTAAGATTTCATTTCTATGAGGAATTCAGAATGGTCAAATTCATACAGACACAAAGTAGAATGGTGGTTGCCAGGGGAGGAGGAAGAGAGGAGTGGGAGTTATTATTTCATGGATACAGAATTTCAGTTTTGTGACATGCAAGGGATTCTGAAGATGAATGATAAACTTGATCACACAACAATGGGATTATATTTGACATCACTGAACTGTGCATTTAAAAATAGTTAAGACTGTAAATATGCTGTATGTATTTTACTGCATTTAAAATAATTTTACAAAAAATGAAAAGTATTGAATATCTTGAAGATATATAAAGACATGCTTTATAACAAGTATACAAAATTAGTTACATAAAGTAAGTTGCACAATATCAATAAAGGAATTTTATCATTTCAGAAAGTATAGACAGAGCATATAAAGATACTCAAATTTTATGATACACTTTCAGCAAATTTGAAATAAAGGGATTCATCTTTTTTTAAGCATACATATACATACTTACACCCCCCCAAAAATTTAAAGATTCATTGAGCCTAATTGAAGTATTTAAAAGTATTTAATACTGCATTTAGCCTAAGACTGGAAGCTCTTTAGCACCAGGTCTTTTCAGTATGCAGGAAGAAAAAATTCAGAAACACTAAGAATTAGAATAGAAATAATTAAAACCAAAGCATCACACATAAAGTTGTGAATGTTGAAGAATTTTTTAGAAAAAGTTAAAAGTATTAAACACATTTAACAGTATCTTTTAATGTAGGTTGTTTACAATAGTTTTTATTTTACATGAACAAAAATGAACTAAATAAAAATTCAAGATATCATATAGAGTAGCACAAGGCTCAAATCCCTGAAAATAAATGTAATGAAGGGTGAATAAAATACCTAAACTAAGAAATTAAAAACTGAGAAAAAAAGGAATTAATAATTGAAGGGATATACTACTATGAAATGGAAAACTAAATTTTATAATGGTGTCAATACTCTTCACACAGGCATAAAGGTCTGGAAATTATATGTGTATATGTACATTTATAGCTGTACTCAGGGGAACACAGTGGAGATCTGAGACAAAGGAGTGGGCGGGAGGTAGGGGAGAATCCTGGGTAAGGATCTAGTTCAAGTTACATTATCATGTTTTGTGCATATATGAATGTGTAGTAAAGAATCCCTTCACTATGTAAGACTATGATGCACCAATTAAAAAATACCCTTCACACTGCTCTAAAATCCTAACAGATTTGTTTGTTAGAATGCATGGTAATTAACAAGCTGACATCAGATAATTGTGGATGAATGCAAAAGACTATATTTATACAATATTTGTAAATTAAACAAAGTGTGTTAGTCCTGCCCTATGAGATGTAAAATTTACTATAAATGCAGTATATCCAAATAAAGGCAGTGTGGCATTGTGACAAGATGGGCAAATCTGTTTATTAATACCTGTTTATTAATATATGAAATTATCCCATTTATGTGTTATGAACTATATTTTAACTATGGTTATAATGTAGTGGAGAAAGGATGATCTTTGAATAACACATCTGGATTGGATATTGATTTTGGGAAAATAAGACTAGATTATACACAATCCACAAAGCTAATCCCAGAAGTGCATATCAAAAGGTACTATAGAAATGTTTAGAAAATACTTCATAGAATCTCCCTTGGGGTAGATACATTTTCTGAAAGAAGATAGTAGTAGAATTAAGCACATAATAATAATAACAACAACAACAATAATAATAACTTAGTTTATTTTAAGACAAAGAAATTCAGCTCATCAAATGGGATCTTCAAGTAGATATTAATTGTGATACATATATTCAACAGGAAGTTATATGCAAAATACTTAAAGCATACCTACAGACACAAAAAGAAGACAACTAATAGAAAAATGTGCAAAAAACCATAAGTGCTTCACCCCATAGGGTATACAAATGAATAGTAAAAACAGAAACAAAAGTTTTCCGCTTATTATCCTTCAGGAAAATATAATTTAAATTGATGGCAGAATATCATCATACTCTCTGAAATGAATGAATTGAAAAATGAAAATTACTGCAAATCTTCTGTTCAAATACAAAGTAACTAAAGCTCTATTAAATTAGTTGTGGAAACAGAAATTGGAACAAGTTTAGGGAATTCTTTCCCAATAGCTACTAAAGTTGAATATACAAACTAGTCCTGGGTATATGCATAAAATGTGTCTACCTATGGACACACACACTCACACACATACACCCAAACACACACACATGGAAGAATTATTTATGAGCCAAACTGACACACACTGATTTTGATCAAGAACAGAATGAATAAATAATTGTGATTCTTACAATGGCACACTACATGTCAACTAAACAAATGAACTTCAATTACACAAAACAACATAGAGGAATCTTACAATAAAACATTGAGCAAAAGTAGGACATTGTTATGGTTTCTATGAGAAATATTCCTCTAAAGTTATGTTGAAAACATGGTCCCCAAAGCAGCAAGGTTTAGAGGTAAGGCTTTGAGGAAATGATCACATTATGACAACTGCAACCAGTTCAGCTTTCATCTTCATAATTTGAAAGGAATACTAGGCGATAACTATAGGAAGGTGGTGTAAGGGTGAGAAGTAGATCTTTGATTGCATTCCATTGGGGACTATTTTCTGTCCCTGTCCCCTATTTCTGTTCCTCTCTGCTTCCCAGCTGTCATGAGCTGAGCAAATTTCTTCTGCCTCACCTTTTTGCCATGATGTTTCTGTATTTGAGATGGCTGACTATGTACTGAAAGCATAATTGAAAATAACCTTTGCCCATTCTTGGGAGAAAATTTTTGCCTACTATACCTCGGACAGAGGGCTAATATCCAGAATATAAAAAGAACTCAAAAAATTAAATACCAAAACCACTAATAACTCAATTAATAAATGGGCTATGGAACTAAAAATAATTTTCTCAATGGAGGAAGTCTAAAAAGTCCATAATCATATGAGAAAATGTTCTACATAACTAGCAATATGAGAAATACAAATCAAAACTTCACTGAGATTTCACCTCACTCCAGTCTGAGTGGCAAAAATGAAAAATACAAACAATGACAGGTGCTGGAGGGGCTGTGGGAAAGGAGGAACAATGTTACATTGCTGTTGGGACTGCAAACTGGAACAGCCATTCTGGAAAGCAGTGTGGAGACTCCTCAAAAAATTAGGGCTGGAACTGCCTTTTGACCCAGCTATCCCACTACAGGGTGTCTTCCCAAAAGAGCTAGAATTGGCTTACTATAGAGATACAGCTTTATCAATGTTTATAGCAGCTCACTTTACTATAGCTAAATTATGGGACCAACACAGATTCACCTCACTTGATGAATGGATCCAAAACCTGTGTTACATATATATAATGGAATACTTCTCGGCTATTAGAGAAAATGATATTGTGTCATTTGCAGCCAAATGGATGGAGATGGAAAAAATTTTGCTAAATGAAGTATCCCAAACCCAGAAACTCAAGGGCCAAATGTTTTCTCTCATTTGTAGAAGCTGGAATATAAGCGGAAACAGTAACCTAATAATTACCTCATCATGTATGAATTCTTACGTGGTCATGGGGAACTGTGCTAAGATTCTTGGTGGACTTAGGGAGTGGGGTATGGAGGGGGAAAGGAATAGGAAGGACATCAAGGTGACCAGAGGGAGGTAATATGAGTGAATCTAAACCGAGGGGAACCTCCGACTTCCATGAGAATTAACTTGGGGCTTAAGTAAAGTGAAACATGGAACCACAGGGAACCCAAAGGGGGAAACCATGGTCTGGCACCAGTATTAGCTTGTTCTTTCATTAAACTTTTATTCTTGACTGTTTGATGATGAACCCCTCCTAATTGTAAGACTATGTTTATCAAACCAAAAAAAAAAAAAAAGAAAAAGAAAATAAATAAACTTTACCCATTCTCAAGTTTTCTTGTTAGGTACCTTTGTCATTGTGACAGAAAGATAAGTAATAGAGAGATGTCATGCAATTCCATTTGTAAAAAATTTAAATCAGGAAAACTAATGTAAAAGTTTAGATTGTATTGTTCTTGGGGTGAATGATAATAACTTGTAGGCTTATGGGCTTCATGTGTTGATTATTTAATGTTTCTTTACCTGGTGCTGATTGCTTGAGTGTGTTACCTGTGACAAAAAGAATTGGTCCATACTTTATGATTTGGGATTTTTTGTGTATAAACTTATGTAAAATTTGCAAAACAAGACAAACAAATCCTTGTGGATTGAAACTGGCAAAATCCTCAGACTGATATTCATATAGCTACAAAAATATTTTTTAGAAAAGAAAATCAGATCTAATTAACTATCTAAAAAGTTAGAGACATAAACAAATTGAACAGGTAAAATGAAGCAAATAATGTTAAATTTGTCATTACATAAAAGAAAAAATAATAAAAGAAAGAAATAATACATTTGATTTATAAGTCATTTCTTTAGAATTTGGTTTGTTTCAAAAATTTGTATTTATAAAAGGTAATATTGGCTTATTTTGGAATAACTGAATCCACTTTTAATCAAATTAGTTTTTGATAGCATGAGGAATTTTTTTATATCTTTTTCTTTTTTAAAATAGAGAGAGGGACAGTGAGAGAGAGAAAGAGAGAAATAATTTTATTTAGTATTTCTCATTGGGCTTTCATACGTCTAGCTGTGTATGTGGTTCTGGGGTTTAGACCCATGGACTTGCATATGCTAGACAAGCACTGTAACCACTGAGCCACAGCTCCAGCCCCAGGAAGTATTTTTTCCTATCTTAATTCTCTCAATTCCATTACAAGAACAATTGATTGTGAAACAGTCATCCTTGTGTGTGTGTGTGTGTGTGTGTGTGTGTGCCTGTGTATGTGTTCATGTGTATAAATATGTCTAGTATACATATAATAATTTTGAAAAGTGAAATTATTTTGTCCTTATTTCACAATTGTTTCTCAAATTTTGCAGACAATATGCATTCCTTGTGAGTAGAAAGGATTTATCTGAATGGGTATATATGCATATATATATATGTAGATATGCAAAAATTCTTATTGAATTACACTGTAAATGCACAAAAATGTAGTTGTATCAATATTAGGATAAATAAATGTTCACAAATAAATGTCCACACCTTTGAAAGTAAATCTTATTTGGAAAACCTCAAAGCAGAGATTTGAAAATCAGATGTACATTTTAATCACTATCTGATAGTTGGAAATGACCAAGAATTTATTTATGTATGTATCTATTTGTTTATTTATATCTGATCATGTAAATACAAGAGGAAGTATACATATTTCAGGGCAAGACAATATATACTTTCATGAATTTCCCTTCAACAGTTTCTGAGGGATTTACTTCCTTCTGGACTTTTTTTTTCACCACACCTTAGAACTTCCAGCAAAGAGATTTCCAGTGGGGCTATGGAAGTCAGAATTCATACATATCTTGGAAATATTAAAATTAAATTTCCTATGAAATAGAGTTTCAGAATTTATTCTCTTTCATCTTGAATTAGTTTTAAATTTGAAACTAGCTTGCAACACTTGATGGGTCAATCATTGTTTATAGGGTAGCTTATGAGTGATTACAATTTTACTGTCTCTTTTTGTCAAGAGGAACAGTCTAGGAAGAAGCCCACCATTCACTAAATAAGTTGTCATAGACTGATTCACCTAGTGTAGAGTGTTTGGAATCTTTGAGAGCAAATTTAGGGTAGTCTTTTAATGTCAAAGTCTTAATTTCTGAACTCACACGTTACTGAAATCCTAGGCCAGGGGATCCTGATTTTGTGGTGTCCCAACTGACCTGGTCCAGGCATTCACCCAAAAAATAATAAAAGGAAAAGTAATGATGAAATATGGGATGAATTTATTCTATATAGGTATACATAAGAGAACCAGGGAGTCTCAGAATCCTCTACCTTCTCTTTAAGGAGTTCACAAGAGTCTTTGGGTAATATAGGGAAGGAACATATGGGGGGCATTTAAAATGAAGCAATCACGGTCAATTTGCTGTCTGGTTGATTATTATTTCAGGATACCACTTGGAGCTTCCTCAGTAAGAGAAACTTGCTGCTGCCTAGGGGGTAGTTTTGGCTCTTGCTACAAGATATTTATCAGTTAGAGCTATTATTCCTGGAATCCAAGATATCTGCAGGAGAGATGATGCAGAGAAGAAGACAAGTCAGAAAGGCATGACAGAGTTAGGACAGTGACCACATACTCCTTCAGGTTTAGGAGAATGACTGTAGACTTCTAGGCATTCAAGAATGCTGATGGTTTGGAACAACACATTTTAAAAGCGGGTGGTTGAAGATTTCCTGATCAACATATGCTTGCAAATATTAGAAATATTTTAGTAATTTTTGGTATCTTCAATGCTGAAGGGGAGGATTTGCAATTTTAGGTGGCCATTTCTTAAATGATATACGTGTCTATGTGCAGAGCTGAATAGGAATTTGTAGCAAAGTTTAAGGTAGTAAAGAAGTCAAATGCAAAATTAAGGCAGAGATGGCAAGCGTTATCCTTCTTTAGTTACACAACACGAATCTGAAGGGCCAAGTGAAGGCTGAGCAAATTTTATGAAAAACAGACTCTACATCCCTTTTACAAAAAGAGGAGTGCAACTGTGCGTCGGGGTATCTGATCACTTCTGTTACAATATCCAACTCCCTTGTGACTCCAATGGAGTCTGTCAGCTCCTTTTAGCTTCCCTTCACTCAGTTGCCAGGGTAACTATTCAGAGCCCCTAAAGTTCTGTTCACTTGGGAAAAGGCAACATTTTAAACTTTTTGATCAAAAAATGGCAGTATATGTAGCTCCTGACTGTACTATCTTAGCAGAAATTCTGGTAAACCTGTAGTAAAGATGTTGCAAGGCAATAAAACACCAGTAAATAACTGACGTTCCTAGGATAAGAAAGTGCCTTTAAGGTTGAGCAGTGTCAATCTTCCAGTGTTTGCAATGCACAGCATCTCTGCAGTCTAGTAGTGGCATTCAATTCAATGAGCATTTTCTGTGTATGCATACAGCCAATATCCTGAATTGTGCAAATGATATATGAATGAATTAAATTGGTCCCTCACCCCAAGAAACTTGCCTTCTGATGATGAGGGTAGAACGTGTCCAATCACAGCTAAACAAAGTTTCAGTGGAAGAAGATCGCACAACCCTTGGAGCAATCAAATCCGAACAAAAAAATCTAGGATGACTTCATAAAAGATGAAATCCATTTGAGGTAACCTGTCTCACGCCTATTGTGGTAAGATGATGAAGACATTAGAGATGGAGATAAGTCGGCTACTATAATCACAGACATCATTTGCCAGAATTGCTTAGAAAAAGGCAAAAATTCCATCCAACTTTCATATTATGTATGAAGATGGTAGTGGAAGACAAAATAGAAAAGTAGATAAAAGATCCTTTAAGGGACTGGAGTTGTGGCTCAGTGGCTGGAAGACTTGTCTGGCATTCCTGAGGAACCCCAGCGCCAAATATAATACTAAGCATCAGAGAAACAAAGGCAGGATGAATAAATAAATTAAATTGATTCTTTCTTTCTCTCTTACTTTGTCCTTCTTTCTAAAAAAAAATAAAAGATCATTTATGTATATTTCACACCTATCATTCAAATGATTTTATAATAACAATAATAGAATAATAAATAATAAATTATCTTAAAATTTAAGGACAATGACTTTAAGTTTATTACAAATACCAATAATACCAACAATACCAATTTGTTCCTATTAAAACATGTCACATTAGGTTAAAGAATATGAAACTAGAAGTTTGGGATATATAAGAGTTCACTATCAAAATCACCACCAATCAAATTAATACATAATATTGGCATGAGTTTAAACACTGTAGCATTAAATATTCCATGATTTCTTAAACATTTAACATTCATTGCTTTCCCTCTAAATAAGTGCACCCTAAAACACCAGGTGCATTTATAGATGTATTTGGTATGTGAGAGTTGCATATTTTGTGTATGAGGAAGAGGTTATCAAACAGCACAAGGATTTTTAATATACATATTCCCTGAACATGGAGATAGTTGTATTTACAGATCCCTTTGGATAGCAAAAATAGAATTCATACACAGGTTGTACAACACATACAAATTATTAACAGCAACCTAGAAGACCTTGTTACTCTGATGATTCCTAACCCAATAAAATTTAAAATTCTGTTATAAAGCAGTAACTTTCTCATCTTTACTTTCTAAGGATCTGTACTACTCATGAGACTACTATGGCTTTGAATTAAGCTGACGGAGCCATTTATTTTGATTTTTTTTTTTTTTTTGCTTTTGGTCTGCTTTCTTTTTGCTTTTTCTTTTTGTTTTTTTTTTGAACAACCTTACAAGATTTTAACAAAATAATATAAAATGTGTATATATTCTGGATCTTGCAGTTATCCCCAGGAGTGCCCCCCCAATTACCCTCCCTTATGCCACACTTCCCCTTCCCACTATATCTCTAAAAAAAGTATTAGATTGTAAAGCATTACATCTTATCTGGATTTAACTCATGCTACTAGACCAACTTTCTCATTGTCCAGGGTCTAGTCCCCACCTCCACAGATGAGTGGAGACAATCGACCCTTAGATCTCTGGGTTAAGCTGATTTTACTCATCATGATCTCTTCCATAGCCAT
>PVKS010021204.1:0-35628 GCA_004027875.1 Aplodontia rufa | reverse complement strand
TTTTAGGTTGCTTTTTATACAGGGTGAGAGGGATCTGGTTTTATTCTTCAATATATGAATATTCAATTTTCCTAGCACCATTTGTTAAAGAGGCTGCTTTTTTTAAGATAAAGTAAATTTTTATTTATTTTTTCATGAGTTTTTTGTTTTTCTGAGGCTTAGCTGTGTGTGCGGTACTGGGGTTTGAAACCAGGTCCTCATACATGCCAGGCAAATGCTCTACTGCTGAATCACCCTACTTAACCACCTCTTCAACCCAGAGGCTCTTTCTTCTTTTTTCTTTTTTTAATTTTTTTTAATTTTTGAACAACCATACAAGTTTTTAAGAAAATAATATAAAATGTGTATAGATTCTGGATACTACAATTACCCCCAGGAGTACCCCCGCAATTACCCACCTTTATCCCTCCCTTCCCCTTCCCACAATATCTCTAAAAAAGGATTATGTTGTGTAGCATTACATCCTATCTGGATTTAACACATGATAATAGACCAACTTTCTCACTGGCCAGGGTCTAGTCCCAACCTCCACAGATGAGTGGAGACAATCAACCATTAGTTCTCTGGGTTAAGCTGATTTTACCCAGCATAATTTCTTCCATAGCCATCCATTTACCTTCAAAGGCTACAATATCATTGTTTCTAATTGCTGTGTAAAATTCCATGGTATAAATGTACCACAGTTTTTGGATCCATTCATCCATTGAGGGACATCTGGGTTGTTTCCATAGCCTAGCAATAGTAAATTGAGCTGCTATGATGCTGGAGGGGCTGTGGAGAGATAGGCACACTAACACACTGTTGGTGGAGCTGCAGACTGGTACAGCCCCTCTGGAAAGCAGTGTGGAGAATCCTCAAAAAACTTGGGATGAGCCCACCATATGACCCTGCTATTCCACTCCTGGGAATCTTTCCATGGAATTTTAGGCTCTTTCTTCTTAAATGTACGTTTTGGGAAACTTTGTCAAGGATCAGATGACTGTAGCCATTAGGGTTTGTTTCCATGTCTTCTGTCCTGTCTCTTTATGTGCTTGTTTTTATGCCAGTACTGTGTTCTTTTAGTAACTATGTCTCTGCAGTATAGTACTGCCCCCCTATCTTCCACATACGAGAGAAAATATACAACCAGTTTTTCAACAGTTTGAAATCTGGTAATGTAATGTCTCCAGTAATCTTTGTTTGCTCATGATTGCCTTGGATCTTCTGGATCTTTTGTTTTTCCATATGAATATTAAAATTGGATTTTCAAACTCTGAGATGAATATCGTTAGTATTTTTATGAGGATTAGATTGAGTATGTAAAGCACTTTTGAATATGGCCATTTCAACAATACTAATTCTTCCTATCCATGAATATGTGGAACATGGGAGGTCTTACATCTAATAGGCTTTTCTTTCATTATTCCATGATTTTTATTGTAGAGATCTTTCACCTACGTGGTTAAGTTTATGCCTAGGTTTTTGTGTTTCTTAAGGGTTTTTGTTATGAAGGGGTATTGAATTTTGTGGAAGACCTTTTCTGCATTGTCAAGATGATCATATGATTTCAGTCCTTGATTGGTTCTATTTATGTGCTATATTATGTTTATTCATTTACAGAAGTTGAATCATCCCTGCATCCCTAGAATGAAATCAACTTGATCATGATGGATAGTCTTTTTAATGTGTTATTGAATTCAGTTTGCTAGTATTTTTTTTTTTACCAATTTTTGTGTTTGTGTTCATCGAGAATATTGATCTGCAATTTTCTTTCTATGATGTATCCATATCTGGTTTTGATATTGGAGTGATACTAGCTTCAAGGAATGAATTTTTAAGCATTCCCTCCATTTCTGTTCAATGAAATAATTTGGGGGAGCATTAATATTAAATATTTTTAAAGCTCTGGTAAAATTCAGTTTTGAAACCATCTTGTCCTGGACTTCTCTTGTTTGGGAGTGTCTTATTTCTGCTTCAGTGTCTTTGCTTGTTATTTTCTATATCATCTTGATTCAGTTTTGGTATGTCCTGTGTCTAGAAATTTATTTCTTCTAGATATTCCATATAGTCCCTAATGATCCTCTGGGTTTCAGTTGTGTTTGTTATAATAGTCCCATTTTTGTCTGTAATTTTTGTTGATTTGTGTCTTCTTTCTTTTGGTTAGTTTGGCTGAGGACTTCTCAATCTTGTTTCTCTTTTCAAATATTATTTTCATTGATTATTTGTATTATTTAGTCAATTTCATTAATTTTACCTCTGATCTTTGTTATTTCTTTTTTTTCTACTAGTTTGGGGATTGGTTTGTTCTTGTTTTTCTAAGACCTTGAGGTGCATCATTAGGTTATTTAAGATATTGCTGCATGTTTTTAAATGTAGGCACTTATAATTATAAACTTCCCTCTCAGAACTGCTTTTGCTGTATCCCACAGATTCCAGTGTGTTGTGTTTCCATTTTCATTTGATTCTAAGAATTTTTAAATTCTCCCCTGAGTTCTTCAGTGACCCATTCATCATTCAAAATTGCTTTGGTCAGCTGGGCGTGGTGGCACACGCCTGTAATCCCAGTGACTCCAGGAGGCTGAGGCAAGAGGATTGGAGTTTCAAAGCCTGCCTCAAAAATCTAGTGTCTGTAATATTTGTTTAACTTAGTGTCTTTGATATTTGTTTTATGAAATTGGATGTGCCAACATCCACAGCATAAATATTTGCAGTAGTTATATCTTGTTGAATTTTCCCTTTACCAACATGCAATGACTTTGTCTCTTTTCACATTCCACTTGCGTGGAATATCATATTCCATCCTTTCAGCCTGTGAAGGATTTTGCCTATGAGCGTTTCTCAGAGATAACTTAGTTGGGGCTTGTTTTCTTTCTTTCTTTTTTTTAATCTAATCTGCCAGTCTATGTCTTTTAATTAGAGAATTGAGACCATTTATGTTCAGTGTTATTATAGACAGGTGTGTTACATCCTTTTATTTGTTTCATTTCTAATGTTTTAATCATTCTTAATTTTCATTTGCTTGTCTGTTTTAGTGAAATTTATTCTTTCCCAAGCTCTCTTGGTTATTTTTATTGTCATCTTCCTGTGTAGTAATCCTTTAAGTTGCTTCTGTAGTGCTGGCTTTTTGGTCATAAGTTCTTCAGTTTCTGCTCAGCTTGTAAGTTTTATTTCTTCGATTCTGAACAGTAGCTTTCCTGGATATGGTAGTCTAGGTTGGCTGTCATTTTCTTTTTAGGATATGAAATATATAATTTCATGCCTTTCTGGCCTTTAGTTTTTTTCTGAGAAATCTATTTTTTGATGGGTTTTTTAATGGGTGCTTCTTTCTTGCAGTTTTTAAAATTGTTTCTTTGTTCTGAGTTTTTGGACATTTTAAAACTATGTTGTAAAGAGGTCCTTTTCTGTGCCTGTATGGAGTTCTAAATGCCTCTGTTACCTGCATATCCATCTCATTCCCACAATTAGGGAAATTTTCTGCTATTATTTCATGGTATAAGTTTTCTATGCCGTTTGTCTGCATTTCTTTTCTTTCTTTAAGACCTGTTAGTCTTAGGTTTAGCCTTTTCACATTTTCCTAGAATTCTTGTATATTTTGCTCAGTTTCTTTTTTTCTTTATTACTGTCTAAATGTCCTAATTTATCCGCCTAATCTTTGAACTTTGATATTCTTTCTTCTGCTTGATCTAGTCTATTGGTACTACTCCCTATTTTTATATGTATATATATATATTTTTTTGGTTTGATTTATGTAGAGTTTCATTTCCAGACTTCTTGTGGGAAAAAGAAATGAGAGAAAGAAAAAGTGGGGAGAAGAGAATGAAAATTATAAAGAAGAAAAGAGATTGAGAAAAAAAAATCTAATTCATTGGAAAAATACATAAATTTAGAACTATAGACAAAATGAGGGAAGAAGACAACAAAATTGACCAAGGAAGTGAATGCAGAAATAAATACACAAAGATTCAGATTTCTCCTTGCTGAGATATTTTACATGTAGACACTTCTTTTCCAGGCTTTGATTTGAGTCCACCAGCTATGGGGAGGTGTGTGGGATACAGTTACCATTTACTCTGTGGTTGGTTCCTTCTCAGCTCTGTTTCACACAGGCCAGACCTGGTGAGGCAGATGTATGCTGAGCTCCGCCTCTCCTTGCCCACCAGCAGGTGTTGAGGAAACACCTGCCCAGAGCTACATTCTCACAGCCCTGGATTTTGTCCCAGAAAAGGGATGGGCATGGCTGTGGCATGTGAACTGATCTCATTACCCAGCCCTCAGTCTGTGTGCTGGGGAGAGGGTGTGTTTGTGTGTGTGTGTGTGTGTGTGTGTGTGTGTGTGTGTATGTAAGTGGTGGCCATGCCTCAGTCTGTGTGTTGGGGAGAGGGTGTGTGTGTGTGTGTGTGTGTGTGTGTAAATGGTGGCCATGCCTCAGTGTGTGTGCTGGGGAGAGGGTGTGTGTGTGTAAGTGGTGGCCATGCCTCAGTGTGTGTGCTGGGGAGAGGGTGTGTGTGTGTGTGTGTGTGTGTGTGTGTAAGTGGTGGCCATGCCTTTGCAATCTGAGCTGGGGTAGGATGCTTCAGGCAGTAACCTTTTCACCAGACCCAGTCTCATCTTTGTTGTCTAAGACCCATCCCAAATCCGCAACCTGCCTGTTTTGTCCCTTGTCACAAAGCTTAGATCACCAATTTCAGAGGGAACCCTGCTCCACATTGTGCTGCTCAGAGCTCCCAACTATTCAGTGCCACAGTCTCCCTCCTGATCCCAGGAGGGATCTCCCTACCTGAGACTCAAGGTAGGTGCTCACTGATCCAGTGAAAGGAAAGAAAACATGGCCACTGAGTTTTAGAGACAGACAGAAAGGAAGAAAGAAGAAAATGCAGAAGTTCATGATCCCCAGCATAGTTCTTCTAGACAATAGAGCCCCTTTTGAGATGGCTCCCTTTCCCAGTTGTCATTGAAACCGTGGGAACAATTAGGCAACCTCCTCTCCCTGACTTGCTCCCTTTGCAGGTTCCAAATCTCCATTCTGCTCAGACTTCATGTTTGCCTGAGTCCACATTTCTTGAGTTCTTGAGAATGTGCTTCAGCTCACCAGAGAGGAGCTCCCCTCCCCAACTAGGCTGCTTCCTCTGCCAGTGCACACTATTCCTTTTACAATCCTCCTGTTATTCCAAAAACTGGTATTTCTGGGTTTCACCTGGTGGCTGCTGACTCATGGAGCCGCCCTGCGGGGCTCTCCCACCTCATTATGCAGCTGCAGCCTCAGGGAGCAAGCAGCCAGTGTTCACTGGATGCGTCTAGTCTGCCATTCCCTGCAGACTAGAGGGTCTTTGTTCCTGTTCTTTCTTCTGCTGAAAATCAGTGGTCTTGCTTTTGACAATTGATTTGCTATATAGGTTGCCGTGTAGTCAAAGAGAAGGTTTTCTCAGTGTGTGTGATACAGTCCCAGGATGCTCATCTGTTTTTTACAGCAAAGAATTTCATTTAGTTTTATCCCTTTGTGTGGCATATGCAGGCAGTGGCATATGTTAGCACTAACTGCACCAGCTCTTTGTTTAGGAGAAGCAGGGGTGTGAAGAATAAAGCTGAGGACAACTCTGTATTTCCTAGGGGAGAGCCATGTGGGCTTTTATCCACCTGGTGTCTTCACGAAGTTTGAAGATCTGTCAAAGTCCATTGTGATCATCATGCAGAGGCCTGGGTTAGTCAGTCCTCAGTCCTCGTGGCAGACCTGACTCATCTGCCGCACTTTGCACTTTTTACCATAAGCATGACATGCTTTCTTCTCTTTCACGGCATTAAGACCAGGGCTGGAGCAATGGCTCAATGGTTTGAGATCTTGCCTGGCACGTGCAAGGATGAGGGTTTAAACCCCAGCACCATATACACAACTAAGTGTCGAAGAAACCAGACCTGATGAAAAAAATAACACTGATCTCTTTCTCTCCCTCTCACTCTCTCCTTGTCTCTCTTTAAATAAATAAATAATCACAGTTCAGCACCCGGCAAGATATTCACCTGCATTTAAGGAAGGCTCAACTTAGCCACATTGGGCCTAATGGAAAGAACACGGGTATAAAAACTGAAATCCCATCCCACATCCTCTACTAAGAACCTTAAGCGATTCATTTCACTTCCCTCTCCAGTTTGTTGCTCAGTTGTTCTCAGTGGCTAAATTAAGATCATTAAATTGATGAAGCTATACAGGACATGAAGCTATACAGCTATGGTAATAATAGAATAATGCTGCTCCTGTGTTTCTTAGTGGATATTAATCAGCCTCGGAGGTGAAGGAGGTGAGAGCTGCAGCTGGATATCTGATCCATTTCAAAGGAATTCTTGTCTTGGACTTCTATGCATTGCATTTAGCCCCTAGACTGTCGTTGACATATGAAACCACCTAGATACTCACTGTACCTGGCACACACACTGTGTGTTTGTTTCTATTGCTAGACAGGAGGAAAGATTGAGTCATGGTCCTACCTAGTCACATCCCATCACCAAGGCTGTTTCTTGGAAATGATATTTAGTGTAGTTCTTTATTATTAGTTGTTGAAACGTAAGGAGTTTGTAAAATGCAAATCCATTGCCAGGTCTGTACTCCATTTGGCCTGTGTGAGTCCAAATTGCACAGTTGTTTGTTTTTAATGGATTCATATAAGTCACAGGGTGACATTTGACACCACTTCACTGCTTTAATATTGCAGAAACCAAAGTTATCAAATGAGCCCGTAGAAGCAAAAGAAGATTACACTAAGTTTAACACGACAGATTTGAAGACTGGAAAGGTATGTGTCCAGGTGTAGTGGATGTACAGTATTACACTGTGCATTCTCAGGGGTGTTGTGCATGTACATCAGGAACAGTTGCACACTTGATTGTGATGAGTTTTGACCATGAAACTTCCTAACTTCCATTGTTGTGACTTAATTTATTCAAAATTGTGTATGACAATGAAAATGTTAAGCAATTCAGAGCTTTTACAAATCAGCAAGAAGTGTGCCTGCACTTAGCCATGTGTTCACAGATTGATGAGTGGTAAAGGAAGGAGCCTCCACAGGTAAATTTTTGGTCAATTCTACTACCCAGAACCTTCCCAGAAATTATGGTAATAAAACTTAGTAATAACTCCACCATTCAGCATTTATTCTAGGTAATTTTTCTTACTAAATTTTATCTTATGCATGTATTATAAATAGCATGTAACTTTTAAAATTGGTATTATAATACTTAAATAGTTTTTGGATTTGCCCTTTTCATTTAGCACTGTATTGTGAAAATGTTCACGTCAGTAAAATTTCTTTGAAATATTTGTCATCATTTATATCTAATCTTTTGTGTTAATTTATTTCATCATATGGAATATAATGAACATTATAATTTATTATATAATGAAAATATAATTTATTTGGATTTGGACATAGAGATTACTTCTGATTTTTTAATTTTAGTTTTGAAGAAGTAATAGACATTTTTATTTACAGTCTGCATCCCTGTTTATTTCATTAGATGCAATTTAGAACCAAAATTAAGAGCTTAGAGAACATGAGCTTTTTCATAATATATATATAGCTGTGCAGAAATTCGTAGTCCCAGACATTTTTGCCAATAACTGTTAATCCTGCATTCTTGATAGCATTATTTTTATTCTTGAAAATGTTTGACTATCAGGTTTCATTAACCGGAAAGATTTGTTTTCCCAATTGCTTACTGCCCACTTACTGATTTTTTGCAAATATCAGTTGTATCCCTTTCCTGTTTTCAAGTGGGGTAATAAATCTGTTGATTTATAAGAACTTATTCTAAATTAAGACTATTAACACTTTGCGTGACACACATAGTGTACAAAAAAAATTCTAGTATGCTGTTAGCCTTTTTTTTTAGAAAGAGGGACAGTGAGAGAGAGAGAGAGACAGAATCAATTTTATTTAGTTTTTCATGGACTTTCGTTGCTCAGACACTTAATTGTGTACTTGGTGCTGGGGTTCGAACCCCTGAACTTGCGCATGCAAGTCTAGTGCCGTAACTGCTGAGCCACCTCTCCAGCCCCAGCCTTTCATTTTTTAAATAATTTTAATTTTTTTCCAAAGTATAGAAATCATTTTCTTTTTCCCATTATTTTTATGCTTAGAAAGGCCTTGCCTATCCCAAGATAAGTTAACTTCCATTTAGATTTTAATAGTGTGTTGTCCCCTTAGAATTTATGTGTCACTTATTGAGACATATAATATCGAAGAATAATCCAACTTAAGAGTTGCCTAAATACCTAGTTTTGTCAGTGCTCTGTGTAAACAGGGAAATTTTGAATTTCTCTGAGAGAAGTCTTTCTGTCCCACTGCCCATCATGTCCGCTTGTACATAGCACCAGTCAGAAAAGAGGGTTGGACTAAGAAGACAGTTCAGTAAACTCTCAGAACAACTTGTCTGAACAAGACAGCCATTCTCACCATCCAGTCAAAAATTAAGTCTCCTAAATTGCATCTGACAATGTGAGAAGCGAGGTTGCAAGAACCAGATACTGTGCCCTTGAACTTGTCTTTTAGGGAGATAGATTTTTTTTTTAATGATGCCCATTGTTTATGCGTCTTCTGAATAAGTTGTGATGCATTGAAGTAAAATCAGCTGCTGTTTACCATCTTCTAATGCTTTTTAATGAACATGGGAGAAAAAAATAGCAGTGACCAGGAAGAAGAAAAATTTGCAAGGCAGTTACTTGGAGTCAGCTTTTTGAAAAGTATTTCTTAGTTGAAGAAGTACTTCTTCAATACTAGCTGGGGATTGCTGGTCTGGGATGTTTTGTAATATAAGTCATCTTTTGAATATAATAGGATTGTCCTTGGTTTCCATAGAGCAATGAATAAAATCAGACGGTAAATTGGTGTGAATTATTCATCATGTGGTAATACAAAGCTGTAATTCCTCCCTCTGACAGTCTCCGCCTGTGTCATTTCTATTGTTTGTGTTATTATACTTAATGCACCCTCCAGATTTATTCCCCCCAAAGTAGTGCATTGGCTGCAATAACCCACGCCTTCTAAGGCAGCAGTCTTGTCTTCACGTAGTCTGTGTGTGGATTCTGAATAGCTATTAGAACTTTCTTCATTCTCTTGGGAAGCATGTTAGTTGCCGAGTTTTCCTCCCTTAGTAAACTTTGAGACATGCATAACATTGTCTGATTTGCACGTACGATTGACAAATGTTATATTCATAACAATTTTTCTCTCTTATTTTCATAAACAGAAAACTAGCAAAATGACTGCAGCTCAGAAGGCTTTGGCTAAAGTTGACAAGAGCGGAATGAAAAGTATTGAGTCCTTTTTTGGTGCAAAATGTTTTAAAAAAATTGGAAAAATTTGAAACTTTGAAAATAAAGTCAAATAAAGTAAAAAACATGTTTGCTTTTTACATGTTCCATTTTCATTCTTCCTCCATGCTGCTGTGCTTCCTGACCCTTGATCACCACCTTTTGGGGGAGAAAGTGAGCAATTTTCCAATTCCCTTGAACATTTCTTTTGGATTTAATATTTGTGTTTCTGAACAAAATATAGGAAAGTTATTGTGTGGTTTTCATGTCTGTGGCCTTTGGAATCCTTGACACAATGAACAGTAACCAAGTGAACAGAATTAACATAGAGCACCACAGTTTCCTCAGTTAAGTGACTTATGAGAATGTTTGAGTTATTGCTTGTTATTTTATTTTGCTACACAGTAGCTTTAACAACAAGGTTTTAGTACACTGAAAGAAACTGTATAACAAAACTGTTAGGTAAATTGCTCTTTTTAATAGACTTTAGCTTTTGATTAATCAAATTTAATCATATTTTTCTGTTCTTAGGAATACATGTTCTTGCTCAAAAAAAAAAAGAGAAAAGAATAAAAATTGCAATCCCCTACCTTTTCAATACATAGAAACAATATGGTGCATTTTTTATAACAAAAAAGGGTTAAAGGATTTATAATAGCATTTTTATGATCTTTTTTTTTTTTTTTTTTTTTTGGTACCAGGGAGTGAACCCAGTGGCACTTAACCACTGAGCCACATTCCCAACCCTTTTTCTTTTTTATTTTGAGATAGGCTCTTGCTAAGTTGCTTAGGGCCTCACCAAGTTGCTTCAAACTTGCAGTCCTGCCTCAGCCTCCCAAGTTGCTGGGATTCTAGGCGTGCACCACCATGCCCAGCTTATAACATCTGTTTTTATAACATCATTTTGTGAAATTTTTCCAGGCTGCTCGTTATTCTTCATAAATATTTTTTAAATGACAACATAATTTTCAGTTGTTCAATATTGTTATTTAATAAATGTCCTTATTTCAACATTTACTTTTAAGTGTTCAGTGTTTGAAGAATCATGCTTTATGTAAATATTTGTCCACACCTTTTATTATTTACTTAGAATAGATTTTTAGATGTGAGTTTAATGGTTCAAAAGTAAATTTTTATAATATATATTTATGGAAATATATTTCAAAAAAATTTCTAGAATCTTGCATTCTAACAAATAAAAGGCACAGAATTTAATTTAATCAATTTAATTCCCTAGTAATTACCCTATCCCTCTCCTCCTCCCTTCCCCTGAGCCCCTGCCTCTACTGTTTTCATGAGACACGGCCTCCACCTTTTCTTTTTTACTTTGTGCTTGCTAGCTTCCATATATGAGAGAAAACATGACCCTTGACTTGCTGAATCTAGTTTATTTTGCTTAGCATAATGCTCTCCAGTTCCATCCATTTTCCTACAAATGACAATTTTGTTCTTTATAATGGCTGACTAAATCTCCATTGTGTATGTATACCACATTTTCTTTATCTGTTCATCTGCTGACCAACACCTAGTTTGATTCCATAACTTGACTATTGTGAATTGTGCTGTGATAAAAATGGGATGCATATATCACTACAATCTGATGACCTTAATTCTTATGGAAAATACAAGAAGAGTTTTAGCTGTGTCATATGACAGTTCCAGTCTTTGTCTTTTGATGAACCTCCATACTGATTTCCACGGTAGTTGTTTCTATTTCTGAAAAGATTATCAGAAGTAAACTTGTCTAGCACTGGAACCTTTGTTTGTTGTTTTTTAACTATAGTTTTCTTTAACCAATAAGAGTTTCTTTTCTTTTTCCATTTTTAGAGAGTGAGAGAAAGAATCAAGTTTGTTTATTTTTTCATCTGACCTTTGTTTCCCTGACACTTACTTGTGTTTGTGGTGCTGGGGTTTAAATCTGGGTCCTTGAGCATGCCAGGCAAGCACTCCTACCACTGAGCCTCCACTCTAGTCCCTAAGAAGAATTTCTTACCTCTTCTTTGTCTTACTTGACACTTTTTAAGAGTACAAGCCACATTTTTGGTAGAATGTTTCTCACTTTAGCGTTGTCTAACTTGCTTCTTGATTAAATGCAACTTACACACTTCACACACCCCCAGGTGTGATGTCTTTCTTTTTTTTCCTTTTTCTTTTCTTTTTTTAAAGAGAGAGGGACAGTGAGAGAGAAAAAGACAGAATCAATTTTATTTAATTTTTCATCTGGTTTTCATTGCTCTTGACACTTTGTTGTGTACATGATGCTGGGGTTCAAATCTCATCCTTTTGCACGCCAGGCAAGCGCTGTAACCTCTGAGCCACCACTCCAGCCCCGTGAAGTGTCTTAGTGTACCATGTCTGGAGTCACAGTTTGCCCCATACCAGTCTTGTTAACATCAGTCACCCAGATACATTATGGTGTCCATAATGTATCCACTATAAATTATTATTACCTTTATAATTAATCCATATTTTGAGGGTAAATATCATGGAATTCTTAAATACCCTATTCCACATCAAATGTTCCTGCACTAGTTTTAGGATCTTAGGATCTACTGATGACTTTTCTAACTCCAGTACGTCTTCTGTATTTGTTGGTTGGCCTCCTTTTGTGATGAAGAGCCTTTGCTTTGCCACTGATTTGTTGATCATTTTATGTCAATATGGGTTTATGGCTTTTCATTTTGTCCAAGGAATGGTATTAGTAGTAGTAGTAGTATTAATCTTGATGCTCACTGTGTTCTGAAAGTCAGGCTAGTGGGAGACCCTTTAAGCTTACACAGACATCTTTTAAGTGTGTTTTTATTGTTCTTTAGTGCTTTCCTCTGTAGCAGGGAGTTCCAGGCTTTTGGGGGGCATCCCTGCTCCAGGCCTGAATTAGTCTTCATTTCCAGGAGCTCTATTCTTTTTAGTGTAGAATGGTGTTGAGAGACCAAGATCTAGATAATAGGTGTGCTCATTGCTATTGGTATATCATTGGTTAGTGTTCAAAGTCAGGAAGTGTGTGTGTATGTGCGCATGCGTGCACATCCACACACATCTATACACTATATACCCATATCAACTTTTCTAAAGCTGACTATCAGTATCTGTGTATGTGTGTGATATTTTGTAGATTCCCTTTATCAGAGTAAAGAAGCTTTTCTATTCCTACTACACTGACTTTGCATCATAAGTAATTATTGACTTTTATCAAATAATTTTAGTATCTATTGAGATGATCAGAAATTTTGCCTTTTTTTGGTCCTGGGGATTGCACTGGGGGAAGGAGAAGGGGCTTTACTACTGAGCTACATCCTTAGTCCTTTTAATTTTTTATTTTGAGACAGTGTCTCACTAAGGTGTTTAGGGTCTTGCTAATTTGCTGAGGCTGGCCTCAAACTTGCAATCATCCTGCCTCAGCCTTCTAAATCACTAGTATTATAGTCATGTTCCACCATGCCTGGAAGTTTTCCTTTAATAAAGGAATATCTTTTAATACTTGAAGTTATAATGATTTTTAAATGTTAAATTAAACCTATAGTTCTAGAATATACCCTATTTAGTCATAGTGCATTACTCTTTTCATATACAGTATTGGGTTTTATTTCCTAACATTTCGTTATGGATTTTTACATTACTATTAATGAAGAATATTGGTTTGCAGTTTTTGTTACTTGTAATGATTTTGTCTGATTCTGGTGTCAGTAAAACCAGCCTTATAAAAGGAGTGGGGAAATACCTTTACATAATCTATCTTCTGAAAGAATTGTGTAAGATTGGTTTTGTTTCTTCCTTATGTGTTGAACGAAATTTACCAGTGAAGCTGTTACTGGGGACCCAGAACAGAGGCTTGGCGTGGGGGTCAGGGGTGCCCCAGCAGTGTTAGGATTAAATAGGGGAAGAGCTTAAGTGGTGGGGGACACAGGCATGCACATGTGTATTCAGTTAGGTTTATGCAGAGGAATGTTGTAATTCTGGTTCTCAGGTCTCAATGGCATTCTCCTGGCTGCAGGGGACAGGACTTTGGGGTACAGTTTTCATCCAGCCTGTGTTCTCAGCATGAGGTGCTTGCCTGTCTGAAGCTAAGATGGAAAAATAACTTCAATAACAGCTAGCAGGACAATGGTTAGGTCTTTTTCAAACTTTTCAATTTTAAAGGAGCAGCTGTTAAAGGAAGACAGCTATTTCCAAGCCATTTGGACCGGTAATTTTCTTTCTGGAAGAGTTTTTAATTACTATTTCAATTTTTTGTAGTAGATATATAGAGCTATTCCAGTTTTCTCCTTTCTCTTGTGCTAGTTTTGGTAATTTCTATCTTTTAAGAAATATGTCTATATCTCACCTAAGTTGTCAGATTTCTTGCATTAAGTTTTTCATGTTTGTATTATTCTCTTACTATTTGTTTTTATGATGTTTTCTTTTTCATACCTGATTTTTGTCATTTGTGTCTCTTTTGTTTTCTTGATTAGTTCAAGCAAAGCTTTCCAATTCCTTTTATCCATTTTCTTCTAGCTTGCATCATTTCTGATAAGATAATTCTTACCTTTCTCCTACTTTTTTATATAATGTGTCCACTTCCTGCCCTGACTTCTTTTTAAGTTTATTTATTTGTTTATTTTCTTTCACAGTAGTTTTCAATATGTTGGTGTGATTTTCTTTGTGTTTATCTTAATTGAAAATCAGTTAAGCTTCTTGTATCTTTGAGTTTATAATTTTCAACCAATTTGGAAAATTTCTAGCCAGGATTTCTTCAAATATTTTTTCTGTTCTTTTCCCTCCGTTCTCCCCACCTCCTCAGTTTCTGGGTCTCCAGTTACATGTTCCTGGATCTCTTGGTGATCCTGACACTGAACTTCTGGCTTTTTTTCCTGTTCCATTTGTAGACAGTTGTTTCTTTTGCTGTATTTTCAAGTTTCCTGTGAATGTAGTATCTCATCCCCTATTAACCTCAATGAATGAGTTATTTCAAATATTGTAATTTTCAGTTACAGATATTCTTTTTGATCTTTTTTATGTCTTGTCACCTTTCTGCTCATTATATTTGTGTTTTCCTTTAGATACCATAGTTGGTAAAATAGCTATATCAATGTCTGCACGTTCTATCATTTTAATTATTTCTGTGCTGATTTCTTTCTTTCTCTTTATATTATTTTTTACTTTGAAATAATTCTAGACTTGTAGAAAAGTTGCAAAAATAGTCTAGAGAGCCTGCCTTTCGCTCAGCTTCCCCCAATATTAGCCCTTTACATAACCACAAGTCAGTTATCAAAACCAGGAAATTTACAGTGGTACCATACCATTAGCTAATTCATGGCTATTTGGAGTTTGACCTGCCTTTGTACTAGCAATCATGTGTCTGTTCCTGAATCCAGTCCATGATCTCACACTGTATTTAGTTGTCATATCTCCTCAGTATTTTCTAATTTTTAAGAGTCCCTGAATTTTTCTTTGTCTTTCAATGATCTTGACACTTTTGAGAGTACTGATTGGTTATCTTGTAAAATGATCCTCAGTATTTTAGATACTTAGAAGCTATGCTAGCGTCCTATTTCTCTTTTGTCATCATTTCATACTACTACTGACAACCAGTAGTAAAAGATAGTATTCACGTGCTTGCCACTGATCTAAATTCTTTGCATGTGATAACTCATTTAATCCCTGTAGTTGTAGGACAAGATGTGACAGGAGCCAGGATAGTGACAATCAACCCAGAAAGGCCACTGAGATACTTGCATTACATCCCTATTAGAGGTCAGCTGCTTAGCAGGGACCATTCACGTTTGCATGCTGCACGGTGCTAGGCACAGAGCATGCACTTGGTAAAAGCTGAGTTCATGACCGGCAGACAGTCCAGTGACCTACTCAGTACCTCACTAGTTGAGACAACTATTTTCTAAGGAACAAGGTCAAGATTTTATCCACTTTGGCCTTTTAAACTGTTTTCTGACTTTTGGTCCTTTGAATACACTGGTGGCTTTGTATGACCAATTTGTCTCTATACCTGTTCTCCAGCTCTTCATATGATTGGTTCTGCCTTGTCATTACCACCCAAAAATCAGAGAAGCAATCCTAACCTTTGCCTGCCTCTACCATGCTCCAACTCAGACACCCTCCATCCCATTTTCCTGCCTTCCTCTCTGTAGGCCCTTGCCTTGCCACTGCACAAATAACATGCACAGCTGGAGGTCACATAGGGAGGGAGGTATGTGTTACATTAGGGCTGACCCAAATGACCAGCCCATTGACGCTGACACCTAGCCAAGCGTTCTTAAGTACGCCGAAGTTCTCAACAGCCTCATAACTTGAACTTCAGAATTCATGCTGAGAATGAGTGCTCTACTATTTGAAGTCCAAGGACATATTCATAAACTCATGCAAATCTTACATGGGCCTTAAAGTTGTATGCTAATGATTCTGCTCATTAAATGAAATAAATAGAATTGTTAATCTCCGAATAAAGGGCTGTGAATTTTCTTGTGTCATTTGATTGGTTATTTGCAGCCATTTTACCTATGTGTCCCAAGGCCTGCAGCTAAAATACATTGTTTCCATCTGTGTGACTGTGTCAGTGCTAATAAATTTGCTTTTAAATAGCATTTATAGATTTATATCAAGTCCACAACCTAAATTATTAAAGTTTGATAATATATGTGATTTTATAAAATCCTGTCTTCCTGGGAGCTTTAAATAGGAGCTTATATCATGGTTTAGTTACAGATTAAATGGGAATCGGGGAAATAAGCAATTTTGTTTTCCTGCATATTTGACTTCACCTTGTTTAGTCAGCTATTCAGTGTTGTGACCAAAATACCTGACAAGAACAACTTAGAGGAGAAAAAGTTTATCCTGACTCATGATTTCAGAGGTCCGTGATTGGCCACCTCCATTGCTGTGAGCCCGAAGGTGAGGTGGAGCATTGTGGCACCAGGGCCTGGTGAAGGAAAGCTGTCAGCTCCTGACAGCCTAGAAGCAGAGCGAGAGTGGGGAGGAGCCAGGAGTCAAGATGTATCCCATAAGGACATAACCCCAAGGACCTGCTTCCGCCACTCCACTCTGCCTGCCCTCAGTTACCACCCAGTAGAGTAGTTCTTTCTGATGATTAACCCACTAACTGGATTAATTCACTGATTAGTTTACAGCTCAGAATCCACTGGTTTACCTTTGAACATTAGCACAGGAGCTATGAGAGGGGCCTCATAACCAAACCATCACAACCTTTGACACCACAATAAAGATCCTAATCTTGCTTGCAATGTATAACATTAACCAAGAATTAATCATACTTGAAAAGTGAGAAACAAAAGGTGTCATACATGCCAGGTGCTGTTTTGGGGAATAATATCAGGAGCAAATCAATATGGGCTTATACGTAGGCACACACAAATGTAGATATATCCATACATGTGCACCTATACACACACATACATGTATATCTAACTCTTAAAGGAATTTCAAAAAGGGCAATTTTATACTTCTTTGTACCAAACATTACGATACTTCAGCTTACTCAAATCCTTTGGCCCTTTGTTCTCTTACATCATTTTTCTTTTCAGTTAAAGTGCTGAGTTTGGGAAAGCTTCAAAAAATTTCTGCAAACTATAAAACACTTGGGTACATACACAATGACCTCTATCTCTTTCATCAGACCATGCATGTTTTTGAAACTCATCTCAGATTACCAACATTCTTTCCTTTTTTATATCTAATTTTATCTTCAATTTAAATTTTCTCAGTTCTTAAGTTCTTAGGTCCTTTCATCTTTCACAGTTCAGACTTTGGTTCTACACACCCAAGGAGTTTATTCTCTGTAGGTTTAAGGCAGATGTGAAGGGGAATTTGTCCATTGATTGTTGGTACTGGTCTACTTTGTAATTTCTACAATCTGTGCCCAGAATCACATCTCTTTTTTTTTTTTTTTTAGAGGGGCTGGAGCAGTGGCTCTACAATTACAGCGTTTGCCTGGCTTGCGCGAGGATGCGGGTTCAACCCCGGCACCATGTGCACAATAAAGTGTCAGAGCAACGTAGGCCTCATGAAAAACTAAATGAATTGATTGATTCTCCCTTTCTCTCTTTAAAAAGAGAGAGGGACAGTGAGAGAAACAGAAGAGAAATAATCAATTTTAGTTTTTCAGGCAGCTTTCCTTGCTCTGACACTTCGTTGTGTGCATGGTGCTAGGGTTCGAACCCGTGTCCTCATGCATGCATGCCAGGCAAGCACCATAACAGCTGAGCCACCACTCCAGCCCACATTTCTTTTTTTGAGGAGGCCTTCATTAGACACAAAGGCAATCTACAAGTCAGACCCTAGAGTGCACATTTGCTTGCTAAATGTACAGTGTTGTTTTTATTTTGTATGCAAACCTGTGAGAACAGTGAACAGATATCTTAAGTGTAAATGAAGTGAAAAAGATACCTTAAATGAGCAAAAATGTTTCAGTATCAAAAGGACTAGGAGATTTAAAATAGCTAAATTGTTCCTGATTAAAGTCCCCATTCTGCCTTAACTCTGAGCCTTGACCAAATCACTGGCATGGCTGGCCTGCGGTCACCTGTTCTGTGACATAGGACTAGCACACCAAGTCATCTTATGTGCTTTCCTACACTCACTGCTTCTGGGGGCGCACTGTCCCCTTTACGCCTGTGCAGAAAGTGTTTCAGAATGCGCATTCGTGAGATGCGGACAATGCACAGCACTCCTCTAAGCCTGGGTTTTCCTGGAAGAAAGTCTGAAGGAAATACACCAGAACATTTGTCCTGACCATTGTAGTGTCTGTGGGACATGTGTGTGATTTTCTTTTCTTCGTGTTCCAAAGAGCACAATTACTGGAAAGTCGTAACAAAGCCTAGCAAAGCACTTTGCAATTTTTAAAGCACCTTTCACATGAATGTGTGTGCTTTATCCTTCCAGAAACATGTGGCACAAGTGGTATTATTTCTCCCATTTTACAGCTGAACAGGAGAAACCAGTTTATTTGCTCAGGGTCACTCAGCTAGCAAATAACTGAGCCAGAACTTGGACTTGGGACGGACCTGACTCCCGGACTCTGCACCACACCGAACTCCCCTTCCCAGCAGCCCTCCCCTTGACTGCTGCCACATCCTAGGAAGTCCCCTCCTCGCCAGATTTGCAGGACAGCTTCTTCACATCGCTTAGGAATTGACCATCTCTCCCTGCTCCTAAGCTGGTCAAATTTAGCCATCTTGTATCACAAAGGGATATTTCTTCCAAACACCCCTTTCTCCAGGACTAACCCCGAATTCAGCACTCCTGGGAGTTAGATGCATCGTGCTACAAAACCTCTTTCCTGGAAGACAGCCCAGGCCCAAAGAGGCAAGAGGAAAGGCATTTCTCTTCATGTGCCTGGACAATGTCCGGTGGCTTTGACCTTGTCTGAATAATCAGAAGAAATTATTTGATTTTTACACCTTTTGTTGCACTCGGATTTATGCATTCCTTGGGGCCATCAGACTGACCAAAAGTTTTTTGCAATGTGTAGCAGTAATCCACAGCTTTCACAACAATCATTGATTTGTATTTAAATTGATCTTTACAACCTCCCAAGATACACCAGAAAGGGGGTGGCATTGCTGTTTTATATGTGGTCAAAGTGATGTCCTGCAGACTGGGGTGCCAAAGCCTAGGTGTCCTCCCCGCTCCATGCAAACCCAGGCTTTTCTTTTGTGTATCCAAGGTTCTTATTCATACCAGTGTCTCTGTTGCTTTGGCCATTTATCCTTAAGTAATCTGTTCTAATTACAAATTTCATTGTAAGAATGGAAAAATCAGAGTTTTTCTGCTTCATATTCTTGCTGTATTCTTGATGAATTCTGCAGGTCAGTTGGGTGTCGGCAGTGGCAAGCCAGAATTTAAGTAAAGATTCTGCTTAGCTGGTGCATTTGCATGTCAGATCTTTCATTCAGCTGTCAGCTTTTTAGCATTTACTGCACTTTCATTTATAAATGTTATTTGATGGTCTCACACTAAGCAAGCCCTTGTGGAAGGAAGAGGGCAACAAATAAGATTTATAGGAGGAATCAGAACATCTTCGTAGACCTTAAAGGTCTAAGACCTTAAAACACATGTGTTTTAGTCAGACTATGTATAAAATTAAAGTTGTGTTGTTAGTTCTTGCAAAAGAAAAGAAAAAGAAGCCAAGGAATAAGCTCAGATCCTTTTATTCCCTTGAGAATTTGCACAGAGCACCTGCCATGTGCCAAATGTTGTTCTAGGTACTGAATATGAAGCTGTCAACATTGCAGACAAAAATCCCTGCCCTGGGAAGTTTGTATTCTAGGGTGGGCATATCAGGTGGTATGGGGGCTTTGGGAAAAGCTAAGCAGGGTGGACACAGGGTTCTGGGGAGAGGGAGTCCAGAAAGGTTTTGCTGCCTTCATATTTTGCCCAACCTTATGATTTCCATAAACAGTTTTAAATAACATGCAACTTGAAAATGAATTATTTTTAACATGTAGTAAAAAAACCAACTTACAGTAATTACACTTGTTCAGTTACATTCCTCAGAGGGGTATTAGGAACTACTACTTCTACCTAGAAGTCTGTGTTCATCTATTTTGTTACACATTGGTGTCTACATAACACTTCATGCTTTTTGTATTTTTTATTTTATTTTATTTTATTTTTTAATTTTTTTTTTTTTTTTTAGGGCTGAGGACCGAACTCAGGGCCTTACGCATACTAAGCAAGCGTTCTGCCACTGAGCTAAATCCCCAACCCCGCTTCATGCTTTTTTTAAACGGATCTGCAAAACAAAACAAAACAAAAGCCATAAAGAGAAAAATGGTTTAAGAATTAGTCATCTCAGAATCACGTTTATGCATTTCTTTGTGTATTCTTTTTTTTCTAAAATGATATTTTTGGCTCCAGACGTTTGGGTGATGTTAACACTGTTTTGTATTTCTTACATTGTGGTGTAATGCCTTTGAACATTGGGGGAAAATATAACTTGGCCACCAGGAGTCTGATATTAGCCCTAGAGTGAGTGAGATCGCCAATGCTGGCCACCACGGAACCCCTTCCTCCACCTGAGAGCTTCTCGTGGAAGGGAAAATGCACAACAAGCAACTCTCAGTACTGAACCAGCCTGCCTTGCTCTTCTGTTCTAGAAACTGCAGATGGTGCTTTGGCTTTTGGGTGACTCTTTTCTTTTCCTCTCCAGATGGCAGCACGAAGAGTGAAAAGGGGCAAGTGACACGGTTCCATGTAAGGCTTGACTGCTTCCTGTACAACTTCAGACACCCCCAAAGGGCTAAGACTGTCTTCCATCTTTCTAGAAAATCACCAAATGCCAATGGGTATATTTTAAAAGGCTAATGATGAATGCTTTATTTCTTTGATCAATAAGAGGCAGTGACATTTCCCCCTTGGAGCTGAAGCCATCTCCAGAGTGTGGAGCTGAGGAATTCAAGCCCCCTTGCCTCTGCCCAGGTCCATCCTTTATAAGAGTGTGGCTCTTTCCAGTGTAGTGGTTCATAGTTCAAAATGTCAAGAGGAAAATGCTCACGGTGAAATTCAGGTCGTTTCACAGTCCTGACCATGTTGGCTTGTCCCACGTGGGTTGGATCAGCGTGTTGTAGGTATGGACGTGATGATGGAGCACTAGCAAACCAAGTTTCAACCCTGGCTCTAACACTTACCCAAAACTTGACCCTTCCTCGTTCCTTACCAGCTTGGCAGCTTCTGATTCATAACAATATCTAAATGTGCATTTTATGATCTCTTGGAATTGTAAACATTGCTTTGTTTTTAAAAGATTTGTTCAGTATGTGTATTATTGTTATTTTTTAACGTGAAGGCATAGGATATGAGGGAAAGTGGGAAGCAGATGCCAAAAAGTAATTTAGTGGGAAATTCTAGTGACTAGTGAATAAGTTTCCAGAAGCAGTGGGAGGTTTTGTGCAAACGTGTCTAGGGGTTCGAGCCAGCTCATGCACTAGACGTGCAGAAGGAATGGAGTCACTGCAGTTCAGTTGATCTTCCTGTGTTCTCATGGGACCCCCAACCTCTTCTTCAGGAAATAATTCTGTTTCTGAATTTCTGGCTCCATTGGGTTAGTTGGACCTGGTTCTGGCAAGTAGTCTGTCATTTTCCAGTGCCTCCTTCTTCTATGTTGAAATTTTCGTTAATCTCAAGGGACTTTTAACATTTCTGCTCTTCTGTGGTTGAGACACGAATCTTCCTCTCCAGAACCCAGCTCCAGGAAGTCAAGGTGGAATTCTAGACATGTTTCCGGTTTCCAGCAAGGGGGCGCTCTATAGAAATGATCTGTTTGAAACCCAGGCCATTTTGGTAGGGATTAAGAACCTGACACGGAGTCCCACGCACAGCTGTGGCGTTTAAAGTCTGGTTTTTCCCACCCTCTTCTTGTACAGTCCCCAGCACTGTCATTGGAGATTTTGGCCCTAACTAGTTGCCAACACTACAGTGCTGCTGCTGAGTAGGTTATATGGCTGAGCCAATCGCTCATCCTCTCAGGACTTCAACTCAGGGACAGAGGGCCTGCTGGTATAGTGATTGTCAGATGCAGGTGGACCCCTGCCCTGGTCTCTCCTTCCTCTGGAGAGACTGCTAGGAGACTTCTGGATGGACTCCGTGGTCCCTGATGTGTAAGCTCCCCAGTTTGTGAAAGATTTGGTGATCCAGTTCTGTTTCTACCCCTGGCTTCACTTACACGCCATATCTTTGGCCCTCTATCTTCCTTCCATCTCCCCAGTCTCTGTCACTCTCTCCACACACATAGCCAAGTCACTGGACAACGGCAATGCCCAAGTGGTCACTAGGAGCCCTGTTCTCTTACTCGTGCCCCAAGTTCATATTCCATTGGCCTCTGAACTTGGAAGAATGGCAAACACTTCAAATTCAACACATTTAAAATGACATAAATTCACTTTTTTTTTCATCTTAAAGGTAATTCATGATTCCTTCCCACTGAAAGAGAAAGCAAACGGGATTCCTACCTCTTACCAGCACTGCCCAGGCCCCTGTTACTAACTGCCTTCTTCACCCTAAATCAGGTCCTTCTCTTAGTTGCCCAATTTCCAATGCCCATTTTCTGTCATTTTTCTAGCAAGCAGCCCCTATAGTTGCTATTCATGCAATTCATGTGGTCGTTTTATCTCAGAATCAAATTCCGTTGAGTTGTTCTCCAGAAATGCCTCACGGAAAAATTAAAATTAAAACAGATCAACAGATATAAAACCCTAGCACTCGCAAGTCCTCTCCTCTCCACGCCCACTGCCTCCAAGAGGAAGGCTGTTTCAGCTGGATCTCCAGCTCATTCCAGTGCAGAGACCATATGGCTTGGGTCTCAAATAGAGCGGTGCCCACAGTGAGGAGCACGCCACGTGTGTCCCACACTCAGAGCGTGACTCACTGATGGACAGAGAAAGTCAGATCCTCTTTCCTACCAACTGGTCGAGGACTTTTAGAAAATAATCGTGCTCAGAGCTGGAGAGGAAGTGGGAAATGGGTCCTGCTGGTGAGGATATAAAAAGGTCCAACTTCTGGAGGCCAGCTTGGAAATAACTATCAAAAGCCTGGAATGTGGGACTTTTTTTTTTTTTAAGAGAAGGAGAGAGTGAGAAAGAGAGAATCAGTTTTAATTATTTTTTCATCTGGCCTTTGTTTCTCCCACACTTAGTTGTGTACATGGTGCTGGGGTTTGAACCCAGGTCCTGGTGCATGCCAAACAAGCACTCCAAACCACTGAGCCACTGCTCCAACCCCTTTGTGGATCTTTAAATAGCAAATATTTGGGGAAAACCCTAAATTGGAGGGCTGAGAAAGTTCTGTTTAAAATTCAGTACTAAAAATACAAGCAAGCCCCTCTCCCCTTTGCCTCCCACCTCCCTCCCTTCCTTTCTCTCCCTTTTTCTCTTGCTCGTCCTTTCTCCCCTCCTTTTCTTTTGTTCTCTTTCTCTTCCTCTCTTCTTTCTTTCTTCCTCTCTCTCTCTTGCTTGCTATTCCTCTTTCCTTCCCTCTTTTAGAAATTTTCTATGATAAACATGCATTACTATTACATTAATACAAAGCAACATTAAAATATTCAGTTGATTAATTCATATCATTGGTTCCTTAAATTTTTTTCCTTTTTTAATATTATAATCTTTTTTTAAAAAATTGTATCTTATTTAGTAAGTTTTTTTGGAGAATCATGCTACATATATTTCACTGTTCTATGCTTTGTACTCCAATGGGCTATGCTTATCTACCAGTAATCAAATAATGGTTCTTATATCTCTAGACCTTCAAAAGTTTCAGATCCCTACTGTGTGTTCCCTTACTCTTCCCCCTTACCCAGTCAGAAATATATGATTTGTTTTTAATTGTGTGTTTGGGACACATGCATGAATGCTGAAGTCAATTCATTTTGCTTGAAGTCAATTCATTTTTGAGAGCCCTGGAAATAATTGCAGATGCTGTAGAGTATATCATAACCAGACGTGAGAGTAACTATTCCAGTCTATGAAACTGAGGAAAGAGAAAAATATACAACCAACTGAGGAGGGAATAAAAGAGAATGTTTTGCATTGCTCATATTCAGCTTTTATGGTCTTTTTCCTTAGCAGAGAGTAACAAAACTATTAGTCAGCTTTCTATTGCTATGACAAAATACCTGAGATAAGCACCTTAGCAGAAGGAAAGGTTTATTTTGGTTTGTGGTTTCAGAGGTTTCAGTCCATGGTTGCTTTAGTCTTACAATTTGGGCCTGTGATGACACAGTAGTATGTCATGGTGGGACTACAAGGTAGAGGAGGCCTGTTCATCTTGTGGTGGCTAAGAAGTAAAGAGGAAGATGGGAAGGGGCTTCAAGGTCATGGCCACCAGTGACCTAATTCCTTCCACTAGGCCCCACCTCCTGAAAGGCTCCATCACTTCCCAATTGCCCCACAGGCTGGCAACCAAGTCACTAGTACATGGGTCTTGGGGGGACATTCTAGACCCAAACCATAGCATTAGCCAAAGTGCTCAAGTTCACAGCAGGAACTTTAGAGATTCAATTCCTGAGCACTAGCAGAGATGGTTTTTCAAAATAAATTTATAGGGATGAGTCAATGATTTTAAAGTTGTGATTTTAAAGTCAATGATTTTAAAGTTGTCTAGGCCACTTTTAGGAAAATGCAAAATTATATGATCCTAACTTAATGTCACATTTCACTCTCATGATTTGCTAATTTAATGTAGGAGATTATAAGATTTTAATATTGTTGAGGCATTTTAGGAGATTGAGACACCTTTTTCTTTGTATCATTATTGCCAAGAGAGGCTAGATAGTAGTTGAATGTCCTGTGAAATGGAAAAAGGACTGTGGCAAATGCAGTGGGCTGTGAGAAATTCAAAAGATTCCTTCCTGGATGACTTTGGAGCACAGATCTTAACAGACATTGTAAAACTCTTAGAAATGCACATTCTTTTTTTCTTTCTTTTTTTTTTTTTTAAGAGAGAGGAACAGTGAGAGAGAAAGCAAGCGAGAATCAATTTTAGTTTTTCATGTGGCTTTCATTGCTCTGACACTTCATTGTGTGGGTGATGCTGGGTTTGAACCCGCATACTCACACATGCCAGGCAAGTGCTGTACCCGCTGAGCCTCTGCTCCAGGCCCATGCATGTTCTTTTCAATATCCCTAAATATGTTTTACCATTGAATCTTTTTCCCATAAAGCATCTTGAAAAACCAGTATTCTACGAACACGATTGGAAGGAACCCACCTGGCACCCTCCTTACGCACATGCTAGCACAAGGGATATTCACAACGTTTAGAAGGACTTCTTATTAACAGCACAAGATGCAAGCTGGTCTGATCGTCACCCATCTAATGGCCCTGAGGCCATCCTGCAGCATCTCGTGCCTGCTTTAACCTAAAAGTGCAGGTAGAAGAGCCTTCCAAGTGAATCCTGCTCCAGACTTCCGCCCATTCAGGAAGGCCTGGATGTTTGATTGCGGGCTGCTCGGGTTGTGTTGTTTGACATTTGTTTGTTTGCGTACACATGCTCACATCCTCTAGTCCACCATCATATGGCCGTTAACGACTTTGATATCCTGGCCCTTGACAAACCCAGTTGTATTCTGTTAAACGTTATATTTTAAGGTGTTAAGTGTTTTTGTCTAGAAGTTCAGTCAGGATGAATACCACTTTTCCATTATTATTTCAAAGTCTCTAGACTCAACTACTCTAAAAGTAATTCTCCACCCGACTTCCCATCTTAGCTTCACACCGAGTGCCCGAGGCCCATGACACATCACCTTTGGGTACCTCAAGGTCTCTCAAACTCATGGCCTTCCCTTTGGTGGGAGGGGGGATGAAAAAATATCAGAGAAAGGAAGGGAGGGAGGGGGGGAGAGACAGAATGGAGTAAGAAAGATAAGTAAAGGGACCTTAAAAAATAAATCACTTTGACTTTTTCCCATAATCTGCCCAGTCATACAAGTCACAAATCTTGACTCATCCTTAATCCTTCTATTTCAGTCCTGTCACCCATGTATAGTCTTTTGATTTTACTCTGTAAAATTCTCCCAAAACCAGATTATTAGCCCCATCCCTATCACCTCCAGGTCACATCTTCTAATCACAGCTGTCACTGTACCCTTGACCTCTCCTTCATGGGGCTATCAAGGAGACATTGTTTTATTGGTGAGTCTAACAATTAGGTTAATGTTTATGTCCCCAGTTACACAGAGCTTGGTGAAGGCAGAGGCCGTTATAGTTGTCTGTTTATGCAAAAGGGTCATGGTAGCAAGCCTGAGATGGTGCCCTTAGGCCTCTTGCAAAGCTGGTCTTCAGCTGGCATCTGGGAATCTGGTAGAGTTCCTCACACTGACAGTGTCGGAGTGGCTCTCTGTGCCCATCTCGTTGCATAAGCAGCAGGGTTGATGCTGAACACCTGCTTTCCTTCTGGGGCTCTAAAATTTTGGTATATCGCAAGCAGAGCAGCCCTCCAGATGCCCGGAGACATGGAGTCTCTCCTGGGCTTCCTTGGGCAGAAGCATCACAGGTGGGATTGAATTACCTTTGCTGGGGTGCAGTCTGCCTGACCCCTCATGGGAGGGAGAGGGCCTGTGTGTGGACTTCCTCCAACCCTGCCCCAGTCCTTTCCCCATCTGGTTGGGTTATGTATCCTCACCACACCACTGCAACTGATCTTAGCTGAGAACAGAACTTTGTATTGCAACTCCTGATAAGAGAAATGGAAGTTAAAATGACTCCGAGAGTCAACACTAAGTCTGTCCTCGGGAAATTCTCAAATGGGCTAAGAAATACTGTACTGCATCAGTGACATCCTGAGACACCCCCTCCCCCCGCAAATAGAGAATGGACACCCTTCTGAAAGGGTGGGAAAAAATGATTCTGCGGTGTTAGGCAATTTGGTCATGAATCGTGGTGAGGGCAGAGGGAGCAAGTGCTTCTCGACATTGGCTGCACCTTGGGAATGGTCTGGAAAGCTTGGAGAAATCCTAATGCTGGGCCCCACCCCTAGACATGCTGCTTTGTTCTGAGGTGTGATCCAGGCACTGGGATGTTCATTTGTATCCCTTCCTGACCCCCACATCCCACCCCTTCCTTCCCCACCCCACCTTTGACAATCAGACTTCACAAAGTCTGCCCCTGAGCTGAAATGATCAGATCATTCAAGTTGTTACTTAATCAGTGGATGGCTCCAGATGATGGATTTATAAGTTGGAAGGACCACTGCACTGAGACCTAGCTATGGGCAGGTGGGGCATGGGGTATGCCTTGGAGATTATATATGCTCCTCCTGCTCCCTCTCACTTGCTCTCAGTCCTGTCTGTCATGTGCTGAGCAGCTTTCCTGTGCCATTCTGCCCTGATGTTCTGCCTCACCTCAGACCGATGAGCCAGCTGACCACTCTGAAACCAGGAGCCCAAAATAAACTTCATCCTCCTCTGACCCTGATCCTCAGCTACACAAGAAGACTAGAGTAACTAGGATAAGCAGAGAAACTCAGTCATACCAGTCATGGCTACTGCAGATGGGCGGGGGGGTCACACCCAAGGACATCACAGTAGTGCAGCACAGACCAGCTCAGGAGAGGGTTGTCTTCAACAACAGCCAGTTGGCCACTTGGAAATATACACTCCACTTTCATATAAAATGAAGTGAATTTATTTTGAATATTTGGTAACAGCTCATTCTCATGACAAGGATGTGTGTTATTTGCTGTATAGGGGAAGCTTGCTCTTCTAGTAAAGGTAAAGGAATCTGTTTGCCAGAGTTGCCAGGTATAGACAGAAGGGCTCCAGGGAGAAGGTGGAGCAAATGGGAATCCAGCAGGTGCCACCTGAGACAAGGCCAAGGACGAGAAGGGCATGTTCACATCCCACCCACCTGTCCCTCAGAATCAGAAGGAGGGAAGGAGTCAACCTCAGCAATTTGGGTTTAGAGAATCTCGGTGGGATTTATTTTCACTTTTTCTCTGCCTGGCGCTGAAGTCCAAACGTACCATGAAAATTCCAATTTAAGTTGTGGTTAGAAGTGCAAGGGCTGGCTAACAGGCCAGCAGGGACACGGCGTCTGGGGCTCTGGGGTTGGACAGGTCCAGGCAGGACAAGGGCAAAATCAGGAGACTTCTTTTACCCAGGTGTGAAGAAAGGTGTCAGCTTTCCACGCCCATCACACCTTTACCTTTGTTAACCAGCGGACCAGAGGCAGCTAATCACTAAATGGCAACGAATCATTTTGCTGCTCATTTGTTTCCCCAGTTAACGCTTTTCAACACACATGCGTACCTTTCCAAAGAATAAGGGCATGTGAAGGTGGTGGCATTTATGACCGTACCAGACCGGCCCCCACTTTTCTCTGCTGACAGGTTTATAAGGCCAAGGAACTTCAAAAGGTAAAAAGAGCTTCCACGCAACGTATTTTTAGCATCTGTTTTGTACTTGATTTTTTAATACAAAGGTTATTTGCATTGACTTCATTAGTGAGCCATGACAAATTTTTAAAAGTGCAACACCTTATTTTTTTTAAAGTGAACAAAAGTACCAGTGGGGGGGCTGGAGTGGTGGCTCAGCGGTTTCAGCGCTTGCTTGGCAAGCACAAGGACCGGGGTTCAAACCCCAGCACCACATACACAACTAAGAGTTGGAGCAACTAAGGCCATGTGAAAAACTCAATAAAGTTGTTTCTCTCTTTCTCTATCTCTCTCACTGTCCCTCTCTCTTTAAAAAAAAAAAAAGTACCAGTGGGTTTTTTGTTTGTTTCAAAGAAATGATCTGGATAGAGGTTCTTTGGGTCTTCAAAGATATCAACTGCTTCATTTTAAAAATGAATAGTTTCATGCAATTCTTTTATTAAAGTTTTAGTAAACAAATATCCTCTTGCTTGGAGTGTCAATTCCAGAGCACCAGCCCGAGCAGGAGGAATGCAGTCGCCCTCAGCACAGCCTGGATCTCGTTACCATGAACTAGTCACAGAGTGGACTCAGTTCTTTTAGTTGAACCCATGAATAGAGGCTAAACTGGTATGTTGAGTATTAGAAAACTTTGCTTTAAAATAATTGCCTTGAAGATTGGGTGGAAGGCAGGGGGAGAGAGGGCATTGGTGGCTGGAAACATGAACACAGCCCATGGCTTTCCGGCAAGACAGACCTATGCATTTCTGAGTGTCCCTCTGGTCTGGCTCCAGACCTGGAAAGTTCAAGATTTCAATTCTAGTTTTGCCATCTTGAGTAAATCCTTCAATCTCTTTGTTATGGTTTGGATTTGAGGTGTCCCCTAAAACCTCCTGCATTAATGCAGGGGATGGAATGATTAGATTATGAGAGCCAGAACCTAATCTCTTCATCCTAGTTTGAATGGACAAACTGGTTGGTAACTAATGTAGTTAGTTACCACCACGTGGGGCAAGTGGGGTGTGGCTGGAGGAAGTCAGGTCACTGGGGGCATGCCCTTGGGGATTATATATTGTCCTCCTGGATCCACCTTCTCTCTCTGCTTCCTCTCTACCATGAACCAAGCAACCTTCCTCCACCACACTCTTCCACTGTGATGTTCCGTCTCACCTTTGGCTTAGAGCAATAGAGAGTCAGCTGACCATGGGCTGGGCTCTCTGAATCTGTGAGCCATTATAAACTTTTCCTCCTCTAAGTTGTTCTTATCAGATATTTTCATCACAGCAATGAAAAGCTAACTAATACACTCTTAGGGTCATTTTCTATGACACTAAAATGGAGCTCATAATAATACCTGTCTCCCAGAAATGTGGACAGATGTAAAGATCCTAGCACAGAGCCAGGCATGTAGTAAATGCTCAATTCAAGTTTGTGCTCTTCTTTCTTTTCCAAGGCCTTGATTCTCCCCAGCCAAGTATTCTAAACCTAAATATCATGACCAGGGAATTCATCTGTTGGAGTTAAACCTTGGGTTGTCCACTTTGTCCTATGTCTTTAGGGATCCTCTCATTAAACCCTTTCAATGGAAAAATGAGGTCCAGAGAAATCAGATGAGTTTCTCCGTGATAAGCAAAGAAAATACACTGAATACTGTAGATCCATCCTGAAACCTCAAAGTGTCTTTGTGTTCTGGAAAGTGAATCCCATATAGTTTTTCTCTAAAAGATTTTTGAAATCATCTGCCTTCAGCCCTTTAGGCTATTCACTTTGAAATTTTAAAATATTAATGCCCGTGTGTCTGGTTTTGAGATGGAGGTAGGAAGTCTGTCCTTCCCCTTCTCATCCTGCAGATTTTTAAAAGCAAAGGGAAAATAAGAAGTGAAAACAAAAATTTCATTTTCAACAAAACTAGGAGGTAGTTAAAAACCACAAACAACAAAAAGCTGCACAGAGCAGGGAGCATTGGGACAGAAGAAGGAAGAGCATGTCACTGCAGAGTCACACCAAGTCAGCAAAGGCACACTTGTAAACAGGGAGGGAGAGGCAAGGAGCTGAGCCGGAGCCCCTCATTTAACGGAGAGAACAGCACACACGCCAGGGAGCAAGAACTCCCCTGCGCCCAGCTCAGCTGTGAAAAGCAGAGACGAGGGGATCTTAAACATTGCTGACACCAAGATGAAATCGTTTTTGTTGGACCCACACAAAACTGGAGACGGGAAATAAAGGAGGAGAGCTTATGCCTGCCTGTCTGAGATAATTACTGTCTCAAAGACTTTCTAAAAACCCCACAAGAAATTCTTTCACATTCTACACACACCCCATGTTTTGCACGCCTCGCACGTACGCACAGATTTCTGTAACAAAATTTATCTTGAACATTCTTTGAGACTGCAGCAATTCAGATAAGTTGCTCTTGATGGAAGACTGATCCAGCATAGGCACCTCCACCAAGGAGCTGATGCCAACATCAAGTATATATATGTGTATATATGTGTATACATATACACACACACACATATATACATACATACATACACACACATGCACACATGCATATATGTGTAAAATATATTAAATATGCATTTATATATAAATGTAAAATATTAAATATAAATATACAAACATATTGAAACATTATATAAAATATATATGAAATACTCAGGACCTACTATGACATCTGGCACTAATTACCACAAAAACAGGAATGGTGGGGTCAGCAGTTGCCAAAGCTAAGGTCAACTTCTGCCTCAAGTCTCTAAGACCTTTGAATGCTGAATCTAAGCAGTTTACATGACTCCTTTCTTTTTGCTAATAAAATCTTCCTCTGGCCTCCACCTCCTTGAATATGCACATAGTTTATAGGGTATGCGTATTATCACTGCGTTACCATTCCCAACTAAACCTATTAATCTTTAGAGAATCTCATTCCATTGTTTAGTTTGGTTAAAAAAAAAATCACATGTTCATGCCACACTTCCAGGGAAGGTTTTATCTCTGTGGTAGCAAGAAAGAAGAGAGACGTTGCTTTTACAGAACTCCATAGTTGCCTGTCTTTATGGACCGAGGAGAAATAGACCTAACATTCAAAAAGTCAAAAACCTGGTTCATAAAATTTCTCCTAGGCCGCTTGTAGTCCTGCAAATATCTGGTCACCCTCTCCCAAACTTCTCTACCCCAAAGGTGAGAAATCAAAAAGATCCAACTCAAGCTATTTCAAAGACTGAAGATATTCAATAAGAAAACGTTCATGAAAAGGAAATGGTAGATCAATCGTTGTCAGAAAGCAGTTGAAAATGGAGTATTTAACTACAAACACTTTATTTAATGACACTATTCCCTCTATAATGCTTGAGCACAAACCAGAACTATAGGAATCTACAGAAACAATAGAGAGACAAGAGATGACATTTAACTAGTGAAGTAGAGGGTAGACTTGGGACAAAGAGTAAGCCATCAAGGAAATAAAGATGCATTTGAAGGTGGAAGAGGCAATATTGAAAGCACACGGCTGTGTGGGACGGCAGGGCTGAACTGGCTAGGGACTGACTGTCTCGCTCCACTTGGATTTCAACAGGGCTGGCTTGGGTTTCCTCTTCAAATGATGGTGTCAGGGTGGTCAGACTGCTTTCCTGATACCTTGCTACACCACCAGCAAGTGTGCCAAGGGTCAGTTGGAGGAAGCAGACACCCCTTGTGCCTGACCTACACACTGGCACAACCTCTCACTTGCACCACATCAAACAGCACATCCTCAAAGGAGGGGAACTAGAATCCTGTCAATGGGAAGAGGAGCTAAGAACTAGGAGCCATCTTTTATGCACCGTATAGTGCAAAAATGCACCCTTGAAAAAAGAATAAGGAGGGTCTCTGTATACTAACATGGAGAAAATGAGGTTTTGCCCTTCAGTGCAGAACAGTGTAAACAATATAGTAAGGCAACCACCCCACCATCTTGTAGCTTCCCTTTCCTTAGTTTCAGTTACCCAGTCAACTGCAGTCCAAATATATTAAATGGAAAATTCCTAAAGTAAATAGTTTATAAATTTTAAATTCCATGCTGTTCTGAGTAGCTCATGAAATCTCTTGCCATTCTGGCCTGTCCCCCTTTGCGCAGCGTGTCCCTGCTGTATGCGCTACCCACTCCATTAGTCGCGTAGCAGCGTTGCGATTGTCAAGTGCCCTGTTGCAGTATTGGTGCTTGTGTTCAAGTGGTCCTTATTTTACTTAATAATGGCCTGAAAGTGCAAGAATAATCATGCTGGCAGTTCAGATATGCCAAAGAGAAGCTGTGAAATGTTTCTTTTAAGTGAAACCATATGTATTTCTAGGAAAAATTAAATGATGTATAAGTTTCTGTACTACCCATGGCTCAGGCATCCACTGGGGATCTTGGAACGTATCTGCCATGGAAGAAAGGGTAACCACTGTAGCTTTTGTGTAAGAAAGGTAGAAGTAGGGAATAAGAATACTTATGCAGGTGTGCTTCTATTTTCTTTATAAGAAAAAGCAAATGAATAAAAATGGCTATTACTAATGAGCAATGGGTGAATAGGGATGAGGGTGGGGTGAGAACTCTTAACGTACTCCTTTTTATATGTTTTCATCTTTTGAAATAAATTTGAAAAAGAAAATATTTGCATCTTACAGAACCCAAAGATTCTCAAACTTGCTCATTTCCCAGGGTGATGAACTTATTTGGAGAAGTAGTGCTGGGTTCTGTTTTTACAATTTCATTGGTTTCCAAGGAACCTTACATTTTGCCACTAGAGTAATAAAAATTAACCTAGAAAATGATCTATTTGGTCATATGTTTAGTTACAGCTAATGGCCCCACTGGTAATATTGTAAATTCATTGCCACATTTGTGTTTGCCCTAGGGCATGGAAAGGAGTTTCTTTTCCTTCATTGTCAAGTTGAAATTACCATTTAACCTGCAATTCAAACGTTGAGGGGCCTGGAGTGGTGGCTCGGTGGTTACAGTGCTTGCCCAGCATGCACAAGTACATAGGTTCAAACCCCAGCACCCACGTACACAACTAAATGTCAGAGCAACCGAAGCCAAGTGAAAAAACTCAATAAAAATTGATTCTCTCTGTCTCTGACTCTCTCTCTCTCTCTCTCTCTCTGTCCTTCTCTATTTAAAAAAAAAAAAGTTGAGAGTGTCAAAACAGAAAATCAGCCAGTTTCATGAAATCTGTTTATTAAACATTCAAGAATTCTGCAAGCCACTTGCTAAACCATGGACAGTTTAAAATCAGCTCTGGTGGCTAATGCAAGTACATAAAGTAATTTCAGGTTGCCACGAGTGCTGTGAATGGAAAACACAGAGAAGCAGAGCAGAGAAGGAATGAGGGTGCACCAGGTGATCAGGCCATGTGACATTGGAAAGTTCCATTGACTTCATGGGGAGGTTAAGAATGTCTGCTTTTTCTGTTTCTGTGCAGACATGGATGCTATAAGGATCTGTCCTTCATAGTTAACATTTATTGCACTTATGTGCGCAACGGGACCCAGTGCCTTGCCAACAGTATCTCCCTCGTCATCATCACAAGTCTTTGAAACTATGATGCTTTCTCTGCTACCAGGATAGTGCTGAGAGGTCAAAGGTAGAAAATGGTTTGCAGAAGCCAGAGAGCTGCAGAGCCGAACTCTAAACCCAGTGGCTGGACTCCAGCGCTACTCATTTCTGCGTTATGCTAAAAAAACCATCACGCTATGATTTAAAGAAGCATGAAGAAGAAAAATAAAACTACCCATGATTCTAGCTTCCAAGATGACCACGGTTCACTTTGAATTTAAATCAGTGGCTTTTTACCATTTCTCCACCCCAATCCATCTAAGCCCCATGACTCACTGCCGTGAGTAACTCTGGCAGTCTCTGAAATGATGTTCTCAGGACGGGAAGGGTTCAGTGTAAAAAACCCATGTGTGTTTTTATATGTTCTGTCTACTGTCTCATTTTATTCTTCTAGTAAAAGGAATGGTTTTTCAAAATCCACAGTGCGGGTGACCAGGTGTGAAGTAGCCGGATATGTTTTTGTTGGAGTGCTGACAGAAAGCTTTCCTGTTCTGTTGCAACCCTGCTGATATATCTGGACCCTTTCTTGCAGGCATCTGCTTTCTTTTCTTAAGCTGTTGAGGTTTCACGGTGATATGCACATATAGTCGCCTACATAGTCACATTGCTACCTATGTTATCCAAGAGGCTGGTTACTATTTAAATACACACAAACACGCGTTTGGAAAAGCTGAATCAAAATAAATTTTGATTTTGTAAATCACAGTCACACTGGAAAAGTACCAACTGCAACATTATATAATATTTTTAAATTAGGGTGTTAAGGATAAAAAGGGAAACCAATTCATTTTAATCAAAAAAAATTTTAATAATTTACTATCATTATGTGGTGGTCTAAAAGCTTTTGAATGATTTTATAAATGACTTCTTATGTTCAAGAAGTTGAAATGACTAATGACTGTGTGTGTGTGTGTGCACACATGCATGAGGAGAGAGAGAAGTTCTGATGTTTATTAATCACAAACTAATTATTTGACCTCAGATTTTGTATAATTAATAAGTCATCTCCCTGCAGTTGTGGATTTTTAATTTCCAAACAGCCTTTGTTGAATCTGGGACAGGGTTAGAGACTGCTCTAAAAAATTATTATTTTCATTTTATTAAGTGCTTACTTAAAAATACTTTTTAAGGGGCTGGAGCGGTTGCTCAGTGGTTATGGCACTTGCCTGGCATGCAGGAGGACAAGAGTTCAAACCACAGCACCACATACACAACAAAATATCAGAGCAACGAAAGCCACATGAAAACCTAAATAAAATTTTTTCTCTCTCTTTCTTGCTGTCCCCCTCTCTTTAAAAAAAATACTTAAAAAATAGAAAGAATAAAGGAAAAACATTATCTTTTGATGTATAAAGAAGACATTAAACAAAGTTATTTGTAGAGAAAGATTATAATGCTAATAATTGATTATGGACATTAACCAATTGAATGACATTAGTTATATAATTTGAGGACTGTTGATTTCAATTTTAGGTCTTCCTGATTTTTAAATGATGATTCTTTAGAAATTGGGTTTCCCATTTTCTTCTCTCCAATGTGTTTCCTCTTCATTCTTTGGCAGTGAGTCTTGTGGGACAAAAGTGGTTTAGTACTGCCAAGACTGCATAGTCCCCAACACACAATGATGCTCTTGCTGCTCTCTCCAGCTCCTGAGAGATCCGTGAGTGATTTAAATCCTAGAAGGGCACTTTAATAATATTTTAAAATTTGCAATGCAAGCTTATTATACTAATATTTTCAAACAAACGCATTTTTGAATGAACATGGACCAGTCTCTTATGTGTGTTACTAGTGATTTCAATCTTTTTTAATAAAGGGGTTTATAGAAGAAGAAGAAGAAGAAGAAGAAGAAGAAGAAGAAGAAGAAGAAGAAGAAGAAGAAGAAGAAGAAGAAGAAAAGGAGGAGGAGGAAGAGGAGGAG
>PVKS010021203.1:0-35646 GCA_004027875.1 Aplodontia rufa | reverse complement strand
CAGTAAAATGAGATTAGGAAACAGGCTAAAGTCCTGAGAAAAATCACAGGTGCACCAAAGGTCAAAATAGGTTCTGTGAGAGGTTTAGGGAAGCAGAATTTCATTCCAAGGCAATTGGAAAATGTGTCTTGGACACAACAAGATTTGCACTGGAATTTAAAGGTACAGAGGGGGAGAGCAGTGTAAGGTGGACATTCCAGGCTGAGTCTGAATAACCGATGAATGTTGCTGATGCTCTTGCTTCAGGAGCTTAAGGTGCAGGTGGAAAGGTAAGTTGGGGAGCAGAGAAAAGTTATGCAGTGATTGATACAGATGGATATCTTAAGAGGCCAATTTGTAGAGGATGTGAATTTCCGTGGAACGATTTATTCATTTATTCATTCATTCATTCATTCATTCTTGGGATTGAACCAGAGGGAGACTTTGCCACCAAGCTATATTACTGGTTCTTTTTATTTTTTATTTTGCTAGGTTGCTGAGAGACTCGCTAAACTGTTGAGTCTGGCCTCAAATTTGTAATCCTGCAATCCTTCTGCCTCAGGCTCCCAAATTGCTAGGATTACAAGCATGCATCATAGCACCCCAGGAGCAGGAGAATTTCAATGATCAGTTCTGGATTCCAGGAAGAAAGCTTCTAGAAGGCTGTCTGTGGAAAAGTAAGAGTCTGTGTCCTTTTCCAGGCGAGACCTCCAGAAAAGGATGGCCATGTCTTTGTCTCTCTTAAAAGAGAAGGCGCAGAAGGAAAAGCTAAAAAGATCTATTTTCTTTGTTGTAGAATCTAGGAAATCTTTAACTCAGACCCTTATCTGACCCATGAGCTAAAAAAAGAAAAAAAAAAAAGACTCATTAATCATCTAATTATGAAAAATCTGGCTTTTAAATTGAACAAATTTATAAACTAGTTATGATAGCATTTTAGAAGAAAAATATCTTTCATTATCCCTGTAACTTAAAGAACATTCTTAAATTATACATTATTTACAGTGTAAAACCTTGGAAATTGTTCAAAAGTTTGCCACTGAAGAAGAAATCATTTGTGACTTTACAATTATTTACATTTCAGATACGATATATTTGTTCTTACAAGTAGATAAATTTTAAAATGATATTTTTTCTGGTCCGGGAATTTCTGTAGCTTCCTTTATTTACACATCTTGGTGATTTATGAACCACATATTTATGTTCTATTTTATTTTATTTTTTTAAAAAGGAAAAAAAAAGTGCTTAAGAATCATTATTCCTGGAAATACTTCTGTTTTTTCAAGGCTAGTTAATTTTCCTAAAGCTGTTTAACAAGTTTCTTCCATTATATTATGCTTTTAATTTCATAGTTTATATCTTTTTTCAGAAATACTAATATTGAAATGCTTTTGGTTATGAATTTCCAGGGGAACATAGGAATGGTATTATTGAAAAAGCAATAAAAAAATAAAAAACAAAAACAGGAAAGAGTCAAATGGCATTTTAAGTAAGGATGCTGGAAGCTTCTCTGTCGCGTCCTTTGCCATTGGCAAGGAAGGGTTAGAAGTTTTGCTAGCTAATGCCGACAATTGCTTAGAAAAGTTTTTATGGAAGATTGGAAGGAAATGTGCCTTACCAGGAGAGCAGGGGGGCAGGTATTCTGCAGGGTTGACTTTAGCCCCAAATACCAAAGACGGAAATGGAAGCTCGTTCTTCTGAGAAGGTGAACAGTGGTGTTCAGTACTTTGCTCACCCTCCTCAGAGAGTCTGTTGCTAAATTTGTGCTCAGTGATGTTCATACCTGATCCACAGCTGTGAAAGAGAGGTCAAGGGATAGTAAAGTTTGTTTAACAGTCTAACAATTTGAATTCCCACAAACACACACATGCATACACCCATCACCTTCATTATGAAGCCAAGGTGGTGGTGTTTAAGTTGTTTTGGTATCTTCTTTATTTCTGTGAAACTCTACAGTAAGGAGAGATGCCAGGGTTCAAATCAAAACTGTGCTTTGAGATATGTCCATACATGTTACCTAAAGTGGGAGGGGAAGCGGCACACACCTGTAATCCCAGCTACTCAGGACACCTAGGCAGGAGACTAGCCTGGGAAATTTAGGGAGACCCTGTTCCAAAATAAAAAATAAAAAATTTTCGGAGTGTAGCTCAGTGATAAAACACTGCTGGGTTCAATCTCCAATACTGGAGAGAGAAAGAGAGGAAGAAAAAAAAAAAAAACGGGGTGGGGGTGTAAATATTCATTCAATGCATGTGATCAATGAATGTGATTGTGACAGAATATGAAAAAATTATTGATACAATTTTCGATTCCACATTACAAGTAACCTTAAGAAAATGCCAGGAGTCAAATTTTGTTAAGGTATTATAGAAGAACCACACTTTCCAGAAATTACCATGAAAAAACTCCTGCTGTTTGAACTATATCTGTGTGAAGCTGCATTATTTTCAACTACATCAACCAAAACAATATTTCACAAAACACTGCAGGAGCAGATTTGAAAACTCAGTTGCCTACTCTTAAGTCTGATATTAAAGAGAATTTCAAAACCATAAAACAATGCTGCTCTTCTCCCTAAATTTTGGGTGGGGGATTGGAAACATATTTACAAAAATCCATTATTTATTTATGTTGATCAATAATGAGTTTATTATAATTATTTAAATTAATCACCTAATTAATTAATGTTTAGAAATTAAAAATGGCTTCTGAGGTCAAATGTATTTGAGAAGGAATGAAATAAACTTAAGTTCCGTTCCTTCAAGAAGTCTCACAACTATTGGGATAGCAATTTGTTTTGCAATTCTTCAAGAAAAAAATCAAGTATTGCTCAAATGTGTACAGATACTTTCCAGAAAAGTGTACTGGGACAAAGTTTGGGAAATGTTGTAGTGACAATAACAATAATCAATCAATCACTGAAAGCAAATGTATCAACGTCTTCCATACTATTTGTCAAACACTTTTTTTTTTTAAGAACTTTATGAGTTTTTCACATGGCCTTCGTTGCTCCAACACTTAGTTGCACATGTGGTGCTGGGGTTTGAACCCAGGTCCTTGTGCTTGCCAGGCAAGCGCCGAAACCACTGAGCCACTGCTCCAGCCCCAAACACTTTTTTTAAAGAGAGGGACAGTGAGAGAGAGAGACGAGAGAATCAATTTTTGCTGAGTTCTTCACGTGGCTTTCGTTGCTCTGACACTTAGTTGCTGGGATTTGAACCCGTGTACTTGTGCATGCTGGGCAGCGCTGTAACTGCTGAGCCGCAGCTCCAGCCCCTGTTAAGCACTTCTTTAAAAACACACACATGCTTTATCTTCACAAACTCTTTTATGTATCAGATGTTACTATTTTCCAATGTACAGAAGAATCTGAGGTAGTTTCCCAATGTTCCATAACCAATAAAGAAGTCTTCCTCCAGTCATGTTCTAAATTTTTCTCCAACTCAGTGGGAACCAAACATATTTGTTTAGGAAGCTGCCAGTAAAAGTTTAGAGTATAATGTCATAATTTATAAAGATACAAATATTGTTATATTAACATGTCATGTCTGTAATAAAATATGGCAAAAATAGCTGGAGGCAGGAGGATTTCAAGTTCAAGACCAACCTCAGCAACTTAGTAAGATCTGTCCCCCTCAAAAATAAACTGGATTGGGCATGTGACTCAGTGGTACAGTGCCTCTGTGTTCAATCCTCAGTATGGCAAAAATAAAAAAATAAAAAATAATAATATTTTACAAAAAGTAAATGTATGTTTTATTGTATGTTTTATTGATTATTGATTATTTTGGTATGGGAGATTGACTCCCAGGAACTGCACATTCTGGACACCCGCTTTCCCACTGAGTTCCATCTCCAGCCCAGTGTGCACCTTCCGTATGCCAGTGGTATGTCACATATACCTTCTTGATGGCCCCATACCATTTTAGTGTTCATTCCTCTAGACCATTCAGGTTCTGGTTTCGATAAACACAAACAAGAAAAATGAACGTGATTACTGACTGATGAGAAGACAATTTTGTTATGTCTTGAAAATAACACTTTTGATCAACAGGGTAGTATTTTATGCAAGATGAGTTTATTTTCTAAGAATTACTTACTTGAACAAATGGCCTTTATTTGTTAGTCAACCTGCCTGTACCTTTTTTTAAGGTATTTATAAAACCAGTGTCAGGGACTCCATAGGACCTCTGTTCATTCTGAGTTGAAAAGTGAGTTTGATGACAGGCGTGGTGGAGGCAACTTGGGAGGCTGATGCAGGAGGATTGCAAGTTCAATGCCAGATTCAGCAACTTAGTGAGGCCCTGCCTCAAAATTTAAAAAAAAAAAAATTTAAGAAAGTAGCTCAGTGGCAAAGCATCTCTAGGTTCAATCCCCTATACTTAAAAAAGAAGAAAAGAGTATACTATGCTCTCTGATAACATAGAGTGATGGAAGGTTGAGAATGTACTTTTGGAATAATAGCAGTGTTTAAAGAAATCTGAGAATTGCTTTTTGGAGACTAGAAAGGAAAAGTGTAGCAAGTCTCTGCATCCATGTTTCCCTTCACCAAAATAGAACCCACTATTGCTGGAAGAGACTTTAGTTCTGGTGTGGTACTACTGCGCAGGGGGCAACGTGCAAACTCTGGGGCTTGGCTGCAGCTGCACAGACAGTGACAGAATCGGGATCAGAGTCTAGCTGTCCTGGCTGATGTCCATATTCTCTGCATTTTCTCCCTTGGGAAGACTGTCCCACGAGTGCCCTTTTTAAAGGGATAGCCCTGCAGCCAAGGTGCAAAGGAAGCATTTGTCCTGCAGACAGTTCACTGCCCATGAACTTTCTGTTGTTCAACAGATGAACAAACCATTTCTTTGAGCAACTGAGAGATTTAAAAAAATAGTTCTGTTGTGTGAGTCTCCCTTTCTTGAGGTGGCATTTATTCTGGAATTTTATCTATAAGATATATCTCTGCTGAAGTGCTCCACAGAACTCCGAGTGTGCCTGACATGAAGCGTCCTATAGTTGCTTAGTCTCAAGCAAATCATAGTCGTGGTGCTGGTCTGCCATTGTTTAGCTTGTGTACAGGTCTGGGTGTTTTTGGTTTTGTTTTTTTGGGGGAGAGAGGAAGAGAGAGAAGCAATTTTATTCATTTTTTCATGTGACTTTGGTTTCTCTGACACTTCATTGTGTACATGGTGCTGGGGTTCGAACCCAAGTCCTCACATATTCCAGGCAAGCACAGTTACCACTGAGGCACCACTTTAGCTCCAAGTCTGAGTGTTTTAGAGCCCAGTCTTAGCCCAGAGCAAGATCTTATCCCCTAGTATAAAATCATATGCTATCAGGAAGGACAAAGTCATTCTTTAAAGACTTGACAGTTTATTTACATCATAGGAAAAGAAAGGATCCCAATAACTGGGAGGCTTTGCCCCTTTTCTCCCCCTCCCCAGTACTGGCGATCCAATCTAGGACTCTTCTACCTCTGAGCAACATCTCTAGTCCTTCTTTATTTCTTTTTGAGACAGGGGCTTGCCAAATTGCAGAGCCTGGCCTCTATCTTGCAATCCTCCTCCTCTGCCTCCTGAGTTGCAGGGATTACTTGAAGCGTGCATCCCACCAGTTGGATTTCGCAGAGTAGGCAGGATACTGGGTTGGTTGAGCTTTGAAATCCTTCATCATAGAGCTTTTGCCTACAGTGGTGACTTCCTGTGCATGCAGAGGTCCACACAGAGGTTAGTGGTACTTGCCTCCTTGATATTAGTGCAGCTGGGAGAGACGGTGGGCACCCTGGGAGAGGGAGAAACAACGTGAGTCCTGAAAAGGAGAAACAAATTTCATTGCAACCCTTCCTTGTGAGCAGGCTGAGTGGGTCACTGGAATAGGAAAAGAATTAAGATGATTAACTTGCCAAGCGTGGTGGTGCATGCTTGTAATTCCAGCAGCTCCAGAGGCTGAGGCAGGAGGATCACAAGTTCAAAGCCAGCCTCAGCTTTGAATTTAGTGAGACCCTAAGCAACTTAGCAAAACACCTTTTCAAAATGAAAAATAAAAAGGGTTGGGGATGAGGCTCAGCCGTAAAGCATCCCTGGGTTCAATTCCTGGTATTTAAAAAAAAGAAAGAAAGAAAGAAAGAAAAAGAAAAAGGACCACTAACTATTCAACCAGATTATCTTGCTTAACTACAAATCTAAAGCTGACAAACCAAAATGTTGGAATATGGGAGAGGCACAGGCTATCATTTCCAAGGTCGGTATAATTGGAAGATGTAAAGAAAGTTGGGAGAGATTGAAGTCACATCTGTCAACAATGCACCATGACCTAGCTGCTGGGCTTGGAAATACATATACCTAACCATGAATTCTTTTTTTTTTTTTTTTCTTTTTTTAAAGAGAGAGAGGGACAGTGAGAGAGACAGAGAAAGAGAGAAACAACTTTATTGAGTTTTTCACATGGCCTTAGTTGCTCCAACACTCAGTTGTGTACGTGGTGCTGGGGTTTGAACCCGGGTCCTCGTGCTTGCCAGGCAAGCGCTGAAACCACCGAGCCACCGCTCCAGCCCCCTTAACCATGAATTCTTATAAATATTAAGAGGTAAGTATTATTTGACTTTTCAACATGGAGGAAGAAACTCAGAGAGGTTAAGATACTAGTCCAGGATCATGTGGTTTTCCTCTGGTAGAGCAGGGCTCAAATTAGGGTATCACTGACTTCAAAGCTCATATTCTTTCTGGGACACTGAACCAGTGAATAGGTAAATAAATAAATTGGACTATTTATTTTTGTAGGAAATTACTCCCTTAGTAAAATAAACAAATAAACCAATAAATAAAGTGACTCAGAGGAGTCTTATTTATAGGTGTGCTCCCTACCAGCACGTATATCCCCAGCAGAAGATCAGCCTACATTGCAGATGTTGACGTAATCTACGACTACACCAGGAGAATTTGTTCTTGTTCACGTGGAGACAGGAGTGAGGAGTAACTCAATGAAGGAAAGAAGGAGTAGAAATGGGCATCTGACATCTCTTCCTGATGCATGGTAAGGAACAGACTGAGTTCCCTCCTGAGTGGGTTCTCATGAGCTCCTGCTCAGAGCAGTAACAACAGAGGAAAGTTTTCCTATAGTTTCTTCTCTGCGAGACATCACAGAGAAATTTATTGCAAACTTTTGAAAATGATTATTTTCTCTTCCAGGATCTAAGCTTTTCCTTTCAATTTTTATGATTACACTACATTAAAAAAAAAAAAAAAGATCCCGGCACAGTGCACAAGCCTGTAATTCCAGTGACTTGGGAGGCTGAGGCAGGAGGATCACAAGTTCAAGGTCATCCTCAACAAATCAGTGAGGCCCTCAACAACTTAGTAAGATTTATTAGGATGCTGCCTCAAAAAAAAAAAAAAAAAAGAAAAAAATGGCTGGGGAGGTGGAGATATGGTTAAAGTGGCTCTGCGTTTAATCCTCAGTGCCAAAATAAATAAACATCTTTTCTCCTGTATTAAATGCTTCATGTTTTTCATATCTGCAGAACAAGCAAGAGTCCGAGATTCTAGGCAACTAACTCACGTAGAAGAAAAGGGCAAAATAAATACAATTATACAATTATAAAATCAGCTGGACATCAACTCCTGTAAGAGCTATTGAAGAATATTCTTAAATTTGGCACCAAGGGCTGAGATCAGCCTTTTAATTTGTCTAAACTGTAGAAAAATTATTGCTAACATTAAATACAACATGGTGGCTCAGCATGGCTTCAATTGAATTTGGGCAATAAAAATACCATTTGCTACTAAAAAAGAAATTCAAAAATTGAAAATGGAGGGGTATATAACCTCTTTACGGCAGAAGAGCAGTCTTTGAAAAGTGGTCTTTGCTACAATAGAAGCTGATTTTATATTCCTAGTGAGGCATGGGCGACGATCTATTCTTGAAACGTTTCAGCTCTCTCCAGCGTTCTCTGTTTAATTAGAATCACTCCCTGTACTAATCTCGCTAGCTAGCAATCTGATAGCCATTAGCACAATCTATTTACTGTTTAACTTGCTGCTTCAAGTTGAGGCTTGGTTCCAAAGGTTTAGTCAGGTAACCAAGAGAAGGTTCTGTCTTTTCAGTGGAATCCTTGCCTCATCTATTCAATGCATGTGAAAGAACTTCCCTCGTAAGAAAATAAATAAATTCGAACTTTATTTGGGGGTGGTGTGGAGGGGAAAGTGAGAAAGCAGGGGACAAACAGGTGATTATACGTCCCTGAATGCACCTGCACATCTGTCGAACTTGCAACATGTTTAAGTAGATTTTTTGTCTTTCCTTTTTTTGGTATGCACATTTACAGATGTGGATCTTAGGGTTTAAGAGTATGTAAGGCAGTTAATATGTGAAAAGAGAAAATGGATCTGTCACACTCAGGAGGTTAGCATCTTTTCCTTTCCTATATGGGAGGAGGGGAGCTACAAGAGTGACTGTGTTAGTCTGTTTCGTGTTGCTATGACAAAATAACTAAGACTGTGTACTTTATAAAGGAAAAAGGGCTATTTTGACTCACAGTTTTGGGTGGTAAGAAGTCCAAGCCCAGGTGGCCACACATCTGGTGAGGGCCTTATGCTGCATACTAAAATGGCAGATGACGGGTGGGTGAGAGAACAGCATGTGTCAAAGAGCCCACACCATGAGAGAAGAAGCAAGAAAGGAAGTTGAGAAAGCCAAACTTGCTTTATAACAACCAACCCACTGTCCAGGCAACTAATCCAGTCCCAACAGACCTTGCTTATTCCCTTGAGATGGGCATGGATTCTTTCCAATGTAGGGGCTCCATGTCCTAATCACCCACTAGACCCCACTGCTCAAAGGTTCCTCCACCTCTTGACACCCTGACTTTGGGAACCAAGCCTCCAGCATACGAAACTTTGGGGGATTAACCATATTTAAACCATAGTAGTAACCAACCTAGAATTTGGGAAGTTCAAAATTACAACTCCAGAATAGAATATGAAATTTAGCATTTTAGTTTTAAAATTCACAGCTGTTTTTCCACTCGTAGATTAATCTAATCAGAACAATCACAGGACTATGACATTCCATAGTTGTTAATGCTAGAATGTCCCACTGCTTTCTCAATTCTGGTTTATTAAAATAAAACACAAGTGATCGGAAATATATTTTCATGGCTTTCTCTTTAGACATGCTTCCAAAATAAGAAAAGTTTTTTAATTTTAATTTTTTAAGAGAGACAGTGGGGAGAGAGAGAGAGAGAGTCAATTTTATTTAGTTTTTCACATGGCTTTCGTTGCTCCAACATTTTGTTGTGTACATGGTGCTGAGTTCAAACCCACATCCTTGAGCATGCCAGTCAAGTGTTGTAACCACTGAGCCACTGTTCTAGCCCCCAAATTAAAAATTTTTAAATGAAAGTTCAAAGGTCTGTGGATTCTTTCATTATTTTGTGGACTTAGAATTCTGGGAAGTAATTACAAGAGATCTACTACTTTATTTGAAGTAATAATAGCTATGGTAATTTAACTTATAAGGAGATAATTTGGAATAACCTAACTTTAGGTAGTAATTTATTGCCAATGTATGAAGATGCCAGACAGAAATATTATTGGTTTAGAATGCTTTTAAGAGATACTTCTTACAGGGAATGGTGGTACAAATCTGTAATCCAGCAACTCAGGAGGCTGAGGCAGGAGAATTGAAAATTTGAGGCCAGCCTCAGCAACTTAGTGAGACCCTATTTCAAAACAGAAAATAAAAGCAACTGGGGATGTAAATCACCCCTAGGTTCAATCCCTAGCACTGAAATAAATAAATAAATAAATAAATAAATAAACATTTCTTTGCAAGCATTGGTAGAAACAATGATATCGCACAGAGCATTAGACTTAGAGGAATCAAAAGTCTGTGGCTGAGTCAAGATGTTTTTCTTTACTCATCTTCCGATTTGAACCGTTCTTTCATTTACAGAAACTTCAATTTCCTGTCATGTAAAACAGGAATGTGAATATGTCTTACAAACATCTGAAGTCTAGTTGTGAAGATTGAAAGTCAAACTGTGATAATGTATGTGGAAGAACTAGTCAACAGTAGGGTACTAAACCATAAAATGCAACGAAAGACCATGATATGCACAGATGTGACCCTGATTATTTATTGATTTGTTTGTTTGTTTATGTATTCATTTTATGTAGGTCCTGGTGATGGCACCTTGGGGAGCTTTACCACTGAGCTACATCCCCAAACCTTTTTACATTTTTATTTTGAGACACGGTCTCCTAAGTCTCTGAGGCTGGACTTGAATTTACAATCCTGCTACCTCAGCCCCCAGAGTACGTGGGATTACAGGTGTGCACTACTCCATCCTATGTGACCCCATTTTTCCTTGTTAAGAACTAGATCTAGAGTTCAAGGGAAAAAACAGAGATACGGGGTACTTTGATTCATAATGACATTGAATCTACAATGGGATAATTTCTATCCTGGTACAACACACTGGAGTGGCTGAAACTAAAGCTGCCATTTATCAAGTCATATGTTTACTGGCGTGTTCTTACACCATGGATGTTGCAAATCCAAGTGAAATGCTAGCTTCTGGGGATAAAAACATCTCTTGTCCCAACTAAGAGATGGGGGTGGTCACAGGTGGGTACTAGGAAGTATTTGCCACCTTTTGTTTTAACCAATGGTGCTCTTGACCAATTTCAATGCCTGCTTTACATAGATTTTAACCAATCGTGTTCCTGACAAGTTTCAATGCCTGTTTTACATAGATTTTAACCAATGGAGTTGATGCATTTCTCAATGCCTGCTTCGCATGAATGTTAATTATGCTCATACCCCATGTCTATATAACCCCTGGCCTAACCTCCGTTAGACGGTGTCTTGCTTCCAGTTACCCCTCTGCCTTGTGGAGTCTCTGCTCTTCTTCCTAAATAAATTCTACTCCTTTTACTCCTAAAGAAAAAAAAAATCTCTTGTAGAGGATTATAAAAACCAATGAAAAGAAGCCAGCTGTAGCAGGCATGGTGGCAAATGCCTGAATCCCAGTGCCTTGAGAGGCTGAGGCAGGAGGATCGCAAGTTCAAAGCCAGCCTCAGTAACTTAAGTGAGGACCTTAAGCAACCTTCTCTCAAACAAAACAGAAAATAAAATGATCTGGGGATGTGGCTCAGTAGTTAAGTGCCCCTGGGTTCAATCCCTGGTACAAAAAAAAAAAAAAAAAAATCAGTAGCAAAATAACTTAGTATTAATTATGAAATAATCCATAAAAATACTTTTTAAAAAAAGAGAGAGAGGGACAGTGAACGGTGAGAGAGAGAAAGAGAATCATTTTCAATTTCATTCAGTTTTTCATGTGGCTTTTGTTGCTCAGACACTTTGTTGTGTACATTGGACTGAGGTTCAAATTTGCATCCTCATGCATGCCAGGCAAGCAACTGCAAACACTGTAACAGCTGAGCCACCACTCTAACTCCCACAGCTACCACTCTAAATCCCACAAGATACTTTTAATTTCTTTTCTTTTCTTTTTTTTTTTTTTTTTTTTGTAGAAGGGATTGAACCCTGGGGCATTTAACCACCCTTACCTTTTTAAAGTTTTGAGACAGGGTGTCCCTAAGGTGCTTAGGAAATTGCTAGGTTGCTGAGCCTGACTTCAAATTTGTTATCCTCCTGCCTCAGCTTCCCAAGCACCTGGAATTACAGGTGAGCACAATCATGCCTGGCAACTTCCTATTTTACATAAGAGTGAATTAATACTTACACATGGCATTACCTCAGTGCCATTCAGTGCAGGCCATCAGTGTGAGAAGCTACCTTTTAAGTTCCAAAGTCAGTGGTTTGGGCTGTTACATTTGCGTTGCATCTGGGGATACTTTCCTGTAGACCCATTACATCTCCCACAGGTATCTTAGGGAAATTAAACTATTCTTTTATAAAATGCAATCATACTGATACCTTAAATATATCAGCTTCTACAATAGAAATATATATTTTAGGGGCTGGAGATATGGCTCAGCGGTTATGGTGCTTGCCTGGCATGTGCAGAGATGCAGGTTCAAACCCCAGCACCACGTACACAAATAATGTTTGTTGGAGCAATGAAGGCCACATGAAAAATTAAATAAAAAAAAATTGATCCTCTCTCTCTTTCACTGTCCCTTCTCTCTTAAAAAACAAATGTGTATTTTATGTGGTTTAATATGGTATTCTGTTTAATGCAGGAGATTCAGGGCCCATTTGTTAAAGTTCCACACAGTTGTCACCTGGTTGCTTGGAAGTGAAGCATCTGCCAGATACTCCTATGGCTGGATTATCAGAGGTGTGACCTGATTGGTCAATCCTGGTTTAAATGGAGTGACTGAGTGGTAGGTGTAGGCAGATGAGGTGTATCACTGGGGACTTACCCTGGAAAGCCTCTTCCTCCCTGCATCTCCTTCCCTGCCCTCTCTGTTTTCTGGCCACCATTAGTGGAAGAACTTTCTCCATACCCTTCCATCATGATGGTCTGGCACACCTTGGGCCTGGAGCAATAGAAGTGGTCAACCACAGACTTAACCTCTGAATCAAAATAAACTTTCCCTCCTCTGAGTTATTCTTGTTCAGTGGGTATCTTGGTCACAGTGACAAAAAACTGACTGACACAATATGGTTTTGGCAAATCCCTAAAGAGAGCAAATCAGATATTAAAAAACTAACCAAGAACCCGTCTTTCCCTAGATCTTTGTGATTCACAAGGACTAATTTTATGTGGCAAATTAGCTGGGTCACAGCATCTGGATATTTGGTCACACATCAAACATTTTGGCCATTTCTGCGACAGTGTTTTGTGGATGGGTTTAATATTGAAGTTAGTGAACTTTGAGTAAAGCAGATTCCCCACCCTAATGTAGGTGAGTTTGTCTAATCAATCAAGACCTTAAAAGATCAAAGATTGACCTCCTCTATGCAAGTAGGGATTCTTCCAACAGAAGGCTTTGCCAAGGGAAATTGTTGCCACTTAGATTTAATTACTAGCAAAGGTTCAAAAACCTTTCAATTCTATTATTTAATTCATTGTCACTAGGAAAGCACAGTCCATGTTTCTTATTGAGTTAAGTAAGTAAGTAAGTATATAGAAAATTGTTCACCTAAGAGGAGGATCATTATAAAAGGTTATGAATATTAAAGACATGAAACTATACACATAAAATTACAATAGAACATTCTCTATAATGGCTGAATTGTGGTTAATAATAGTCTGTTTATTCAAATGACATGTAGGCATCTACTGTATGCCAGACTTTATGATAAGCATCAGAGACACAATCTTCATCCCTATATCCTTAAAAACCTTGCAGTCAGTTCAGTATAGGAATAAATGTGTAACTAAGAGAAATAATATGCTACAGCTGCATACGCTGAACACAATTTTCTTTAAATTCTTACTGTTCTAATTCACTTCACATAAAGTAATCTGTTATTTTCCAAAATGGCTCCTTCTTCACACCCCTTTTATTTATTTATTTATTTATTTATTTTTAAAGAGAGAAGGACAGTGAGAGAGAGAGAGAGAGACGAAAGAATCGATTTGTATTGAGTTTTTCACATGCCTTTCGTTACTCTGACACTTAGTTGTGTACGTGATACTGGGGTTTGAACCTGTGTACTCATGCATGCTGGGCAAGCGCCGTAACCGCTGAGCCACCACTCCAGCCCCCATACCCCTTTTAGATGCCACAGGACATCTTTACTTTCTATTGGTTTAATGCATCCATTTATTCATCAAATACTGAGAAGCTCCTACGTATCACATGATGGGCTTGACCCTGGAGATTCAAATGTAAACCAAATATAAAAGGTCTAATGGTGAGAAAGAATTAACTAAAGAATCAAACAATTGATTAAATAATTACACTGGTCATATGTGCTATAAAGTAAAAAGACTGAACTGTGTGACAGTAAATCACAAGAAAATCTCATACATACTCCGTGTTAAGAAGGAGCTTCTGCCAAAGCAAGGGCCCATGCCTATATTTCCAGCAACTCAAAGGCTGGGGCAGGATGATTGCAAGTTTGAGACCAGCCTCAGTAGCTTAGTGAGATTCTGTCTCAAACTAAAAAATAAAAAGGACTCTAGATGTAGCTCAGTGGTAAATCACCCCTGGGTTCAATCCCTGGTACCAAAATAATTGAAATTAAAAGTATGAAAGAAGAAAGATCCTCAATGGGGAACCAACATTTTTTGGTTTGTTTGTTTTAAAGATAGAGGGACAGTGAGAGAGAGAGAGAAAGACAGAATTAATTTTATTTAGTTTTTCATGTGACTTTCGTTGCTCTAACACTTGGTTGTGTACATGGTGCTGGGGTTTGAACCCAGGTCCTCGCTCGTGTCAGGCAAGCGCTGTAACCGCTGAGCAATCATTCCAGCCCCGGGAGGCAACAATTTTAAGTGAAAGTCAAAGTTTTTCAGATGAATAGGTGTGGGGTGAAGGCTAAGGAAGGGGAAGCTCCACATTACAGCAGTGGTGTTTGAAGGATTTGTAAATAGAAGAAAGGAGACCACCGACGTCAGAAAATGGGACAGGAGGCAGACTTGTCACTGGAGTGGAGAAGAACCAGGTTATTCAAGACCTTGAAAGAAATGGAACTTTGTTCAAAGAGTAAATGGAAGTCATCAAATAAGTTTTTAAAAGGATCAAGATACTCAGAGAACACTTTTAAAGCGTCTCTCTTCTGGTCAATTGGAAAATGCTAGGGAAGGTGCCAAAAATGGATTTGGGAAGATGTATTAGGACAAAGTCCAGTTTTTATAGTCTGACATTTACGTTCCTTAGAATTGAGGTTAAATCTATCTTTCCAATTTTCTTTTTCATTTCCTGATTACATGAACATGCATTTCAGCCAGACTGGTCCTCTTCGTCTCCTGAATAGTACTTTGCTCAACTCTGATTTTTGGCTTTCACAAATACATCCTCACTCTTTTTCAAGTCCCAGGCAAAAATTTCATCTGTCCTCAGCACAGACAAAATGTGTCCCTTTTTCTAAATATCCAAAATGATTGCCACATTTCTGGAAATTTAAAATGCAATGGATTGTAAGGTACACTATTATTTATCTTGAACCATTAAGAAAGTACAAGTATTGCTAATGATTTTATGTGAAAAATCTCTTTTTTTTTTCCCCTTCTCATATTTGGGATTGAACTTGGGACTTTACGCTTCTTAACCACATGCTCAACCACTAAGCTACATCTCCAGCCCCATCCCAAAGTGTTAATGTTATTTATTTGATATACATAAATTGGTCATATCTGCTTATCATCTCTTTGAAATTTCTCTTATCTGTTCATCTATTATGGGCCTCTCCCTTTCTTATGTCCTATGAAATATTTAATTATTTTTATAAGAAAAAACAGCTTATAATAATTTCTCCAATAACAGGTTATTTCCCTTTCTACTAAATTTAAACCCTATAATATTTAATAATCTTGATGTTAGGATGCATATCTTTGCATTCAGATGCTGTTTCACAAAGACAATTTAAACAAATTTAAGATGTGTAAAATATTAATCAAAGTTGGACAATATAAATAATTACGATCAAGTGTAAACAGAGCAGTGAAAATCATATTATGACCATTGTCTTCACTTAGGCAATTATAAAACACTATCGATTGTAAAATGCATCCTAACTTTAGAAGTGCATAAATGAATGTGTAAGTTTTCATCTTAGGACTGGAGAGGTGGCACAGTGGTGGAGTGCTTGCCTGGCATGTGCAAGGACTTGAGATCAAATCCCAGCACCACATACATGACTAAGTGTTGGAAAACAAAACAAGAGATGCAAATATGTAAGTAAAATTGATTGTCTCTTTTTTCTCTCTCTTAAAAAAGGAAAAGTTTTCATCACATAACTGAATAGCTATGGCATGGGGCATGGTGGTACATGTCTGTAATCCCAGCGATTTGGGATTACAAATTGGCTGATGCAGGAGGATTGCAAGTTCAAAGCCAGCCTCAGCAATTTATTGAGGCATTAAGCAACTTAGCAAGACCCTGTATCAAAATAAAAACTTAATAAGGGGGCTGGAGTGGTGGCTCAGCTGTAGAGTACTTGTCTGCTGTGTGCAGGAAGGACCCAGGTTCAAACCCCAGCACTACATTCACAACCAAGTGTCAAAAAAACTAAACCCAGATGAAAAAATAAGTTTTAAAAATTGACTCTTAAAAAATAAAATAAAAGATGAAAAGGGGTGGGGATGTGGTTCAGTGGTTAAGTGTCCCTGGGTTCAAGACCCTGTACCCCCCCAAAAAAAACACCCAAAACTGAAGAGCTATATCTTTATTCATACTTTCCTGAGCACCTTTGATGTACTTTTACTTTCTATGGAATACATTCAGTCTTCATCAGAAGTTCTGTGAATACCTATGTGCCATGTGCTAAGCTCTGTTCAACTGAGCAGTTGCCATTAGACCCCTTCTCTCAAAATTAAAAAAAAAAAAAAACCTTTAAATTGGTGGCATCATAGCAAATTTAACTGGGAAGCTTTTAATGTAAGATGTAGTTCTTGGGACTATGAATTAATTCCTGAAGTCCTTTTGAAGTAAATTAATGTTGGATAAAATGAAAGTCTTTAAGTTTATTAGCATAACTATTTGTGGGGCTGGTAATATAGGTTAGTGGTAGAGCACTTGCCTAGCATGTATGAGGCCTTGGGTTCAATTCCCAATACCATGAAATGAAAAAAAAAATGTTATTTGTTTTAATAGAAGCACTGCAAAAGTTTACATACGCCCACCAATACCACATACACACACCTGAACATTCTCTATGGAGAAATTATAGTAATTTCTGACGTAGGATTAGATATTTTTAAAATATAGGTGTTTTCATGTAAAAATTTCAAAGGTTTAGCATTCACAATAAAAATTCCATAATTATGGTCACTGTAATCTCCACATGTCCTGTGACCTCACCTTCCCTAGTTTAACTGATAGTCTTCCTTGCCATGCGTCGGAAAGATATAGAAGTTTCTCCTCTCTACTTCCATATTTTCCTCTATAGCAGGTTTTCTTAAACTTGGCATTATTGTCATATTGGGCTGATAATTCTTTGTTAGTGGTGAGGAGTGGTGCTGGCTACTGTAGGATGTGTAACATCATCCCTGACCTCCACCTACCACGTGCTAGTAGTGAAAACCAAAAATGTCTCTAGACTGTGTCAAATGTACCCTGGGGTCGGGTCAAGTGACTTCAGGTAGGAAGTGGCTAATGCCACCAGTCATTTTCTATGACTTAGCATCTAAGTCCTAGATTATCAGCTCCCAAAGAGCTATGAATAATCATCCACCCCCACTTATTGTAACACCGTTTACACTGATACACAATAAATACGTAACTCAAGAAATGATAAATCAATGAAAAGTAATTGTACCCTGGGTCTGAAACTTTTTCTTTTTCTTTTTTTTAGGGATGGAACCCAGGGCCTCATACCTGTTAGATGAGAGCTCTGCCACTGAACTACATCCCCCACCCTACAGTTCTGATTGTTTATGTGACAGGGCAGAGACCTAGAAGATCTGTTGTTGGGGTCACATCATGTGACTTTTTACAGGTGATTAGAATCAAATCAATGGTTTGTAAAATAATTCATATTTTCAGAATTTCCAAAGTTTAAGTATACAACTACAGTGTAAATAGAAAAAAAAAATCATTAGGCTCTATCCTCCTTATGTAGGTCAGAGTCCAAGTGACATCTAGATCTCAAAGCAATTGTTGATTTTTGTGGTTGCCTGTGTTCCCAGTGTCAGTTCCTTGCCAGCTGAGTCATGGTTTAGAGACCAGCATCTCTTGGGAGGTCCTACACATTAGTCTTGTCAACAGAGCCAGTACTAGATTTCTCCCAGAGCTCTGTGTGAGCTATTGTTTGGCGCATGCAAAGCCTCTTGGACACTAGGCTTTACAATGTTTGCAACTAATCATTGGATAGCATCTTTAAATGCTGTTCTAAACTTCTAAAGAAGACCTTCTAACAGAAATCTCAGAAATAGTTTTCTAGTATAAGCAGCCACAGATATTAAGAGCTACTCTGTGCTACTTGGGAGCAGGAAAGCTGGGGTTTGGGCTAGGGTATGAGCATGAGCCTATTAAGAACCCGGAAAGAGGCTGGAGTGGTGGCTTAGCAGTTAAGGCGCTTGCCTGGCATGCACGAGGACGTGGGTTCAAACCCCAGCACCACATACACAATGAGGTGTCAGAGCCACGAAAGACACATGAAAAACTGAATAAAATGATTCTCTCTTTCTCTTTCACTTAAGAAAAAAATAAAAAAGATCCTGGAGAGATGAGAGTTGAAAGAAATATGTATTTATCAGAAACCTGCTTGATAGCAAGTGCTATTGACACAGGTCAATAAACCAGATGTTATTTGGAGAATAAACTATTAAAAAAATGGAAGTTACTTAGGTATGGGATGGAGATGTACACCTGAGTTTTGGCTCCAGAAACCTGAACAACCAAGTCTCAAGTGGTGTTTTATGGCAAGGGTTGAATTGCTCTCACCCTCAACCACTTCTCTTCACATTGTCACCTCCACCCCTGCCCACTCTCTCCCCCCTCAGCTTGATTATCCCCCGTTCATTCTCCACAAGTATTTATCCTTCTTTAAGTGCCAAAGCAAACTAGAATTATGAGTTAATGACAAGAGGTAAATTCCAGCAAGAACTGGAAAAGCAAGAATAGATGAATCTAAGTTGGGTGCGGTGGTGCACGCCTGTAATCCCAACGACTCAGAGGCTGAAGCAGGAGGATGGCAAGTTCAAGGCCAGCCTCAGCAATTTAGCAAGGCCCTAAGCAACTGGCAACTTAGCAAGACCCCGTCTCAAAATAAAAAGTAGAAAGGGCTGGTTATGTGGCTCAGTGGTTAAGTGCCTCTGGGTTCAATCCCTTGTACAAAAAAAATAAATAAATAAAAGAGAGAGAGAGATGAATCATTTCAACTCAATTCTTAGTTATATATGTTAAAACTGTATTTTTTAAAATATGTGTTTTAAGGGAAAGTTTTAGTGAATCATGTATTTCAATGTTAAGATTAAACAGTGAATATAATTATGCAAATATTCATCAAACCATCAAACATCTCTACATTCCATTTGGATCTAGGATATGAACATGGTGGATATGGTTTTGTTTAATGAGTGATGCTAATTCTGTTGAAATTTCCTTAGCAAAATCATTTTGCGTGCTTAAATATCTGCAACCATTGCAAAGATATGGAGACCAAACCCAGTGTCTGGAGAACGCATTAATTCTTCCTCCAATTTCTATGTTCTCCTAGTGCCTGGTTGTGCCTTACATGTTAAGTCCTGTCTTAACGTTGACTTGCTAAATCTTTCCTTTTGCATTAGATCCACAGTCCTGTCATTCATGGATAGCAGACATTCAAAAAAATATGTAAGTTAAAATGCTAAATGATTTTGGTGCCCATATTCCATTCCAGTTGGGTTCTTGTATGAAGCCAAATTATTTATTCTTTTATGTATTAGCAACTGCTTTGAGAAATAAACCTTTGTAAGGTATACTGAAGTCTTACATGCCCCATCTAGCCAAGCCAGAGGCCAAGACTTCATTCTAATCTCCTTTAATAGTTTATTAGAAGTGTGAGTTGCCAAAGAAGACTGGTCTTTAAAAATTCTTTAATAGGGGCTGGCGCAGTGGGTCAGTATTTGCAGTCCTTGCCTGGCATGTGTGAGGATGCAGGTTCGAACCCCAGCACCATGTACACAACGAAGTGTCAGAGCAACAAAAGCTACATGAAAACTTGAATAAAATTGATTCTCTCCTCTCTCTCACTCACTGTTCCTCTCTTAAAAAAAAAAAAAAGTTACATGCTTTTTTTTTTTTTTTAAATTTTCTCCGTTGGCCATACATCAATCTCCCCTGTCTATTTTGATTCTAAGTTAAAAGAGTATTTTGACCAGAGGTGCAGTATCATTGGCGCAATTCACATGTTCTCATTATTCACATGGTTGTCAGTCATGGTGTAAGAAAGGTGGTGGTGTGTATCCCAAGGAAAGTCCACAGTACAGGATCTTTGTCCTCCTGTGAATAACCAAACCAATGATGAAACAGAGCGGATGTGCAGCTTCACTCTGACGATGAGTTTCCCACCAAAACAGAAAAAACCAGTTAAGTCAGTTAAAATTATGAGTTGGTCTTCTCTCAGTGGAATCCCATCCTTCATCTATCACTGAAAAGTGCGGCATTAGTCCAAATTTGGATAGGTATTAACATGACTTTTGCCATAATAGATATTGCAAAACAAAGATCAAATACTGATACAATATTGAAATAACTAGTTAATAACCTATTAATCTATTTTCATATTTTTCTATACTAAAATATTACAAAATTAAAATATTATTCACAAGATAACAAGCTATTTTTTTTTATATCTGGAGTTCAACCAATTCTCAAAGTTGAGATATTTGCACACTCTGGTCTTTTGCACATTAGGAGAGGAATGTAAATGGCCACTTGTGGAATAACTGTAAGTGAAACTCTTAAATCCATCACACCTTTGAACATTTTGACCTCCATCCTCAAAAGCTAATAAATTACACTAAGCCCATCATTGCCTATGGAAAATCTCAAAGCACTGTGCAAAGACCAAATTTATTCATCTGACTTCATTAGTGCCTTAACTTATATACGCTGGACTCAAGTACTTCTCCAGATAGTGTGTAGTGGAGAAAGATGTCATGCAAACGTTTGGTTGGGATTATTCCCCTGGGTTTTGGTTTTCTTTCACAATCTCTAGAGCATGCTCCAACATGGCAGAAATTCAGCAGGGCCTTAAATTCTCACAAAACACATGAATGAATGTTTTAAGTAATAATCAAGTTGTCATTCTTAAATGAATCTCCAAAACAGAGCACACATTTCAAAAAACAAAAAAGCAAAAAAGAACAGTTTCTAAAAATTGCTCTAGAACTAAACACTTGGTGGTCATGTTCACTGTATTGATACTTTATCAAAATGGCCATTGGGTAATAAACTCATTATATTGGTGATATGAATTTAACTTTAGAGATTAAGCACTTGAGGTTATTCCTCCGTATTTGTGTCCAAGGGAGATAACTTGTGACGTTTAAAAAGTTAACATACTGCATACTGTGTGAGCACCAGCTGTTTTTCAATCTACTTGGACATAAACATCTAATTTTCCATATTCTGAACATGCATTCTATATTGGCTCATAAATTCAACATTTAATTGGGTTATTTGGTAGCTTCTTGAGAAATCCAACTTTCCTAATTATCTTTATGAAGAAATGATTTTTTACTTTTTATCAAATCCTCCTCTAGCTTCAGTAGATTATTGTTACACTTTATATTCAAATCAGTCAGTTATTTATATTCATTTTAAAGGCTAAATTAGAAAGCAATCCCTAGGTCAGCAGTCCCAGACGACGTATAAACATTTGTGAAAAGATTAAAAATGCGAACTCCCAGGCCACATCTAAAATTAGACTCTGATTAACTATGGTGAAATATTTTTAATCTTTTTCAATAAAAACCCACGGCAGCTGCTGCAATTTGTCCACAGAACACTTTGAAAACTGCTTATCGTCTAAGAAAATTTCAATTCACAAAATTTCTACATCAAAAAATGATCAATTCATGTAACAGTTTTGAAAAAAAAAAGGTTCATCGGTGGTAAAGTTGTGGTGTTACAAATCCTGAAAACTATTACGAATTAAAAAAAAATCTGGCTTTATTTTTCAAAATTCTAATTCTTCCTTAGATCACTGGGTGAAATTTAAGAATACAGACTAGAACCAGCATTCGGTGAACATTCTGAATCCGAGTTGAAGTTTATGAGTTGAAGTTTAAGAGTAAACAATCTCCAAATTAATCTTGTGCTGCTTGGAAGGGGTTCAGAGGAACTGAAGGTCTTTAGAGCACTGTGAATTTAGGAGGCTGTGTGGTTCCTTGAAAGCCACTTTTAAAAAACACAACAGAAGACAACCTGTACTAAGACCTCTTAAGCCAAGGGAACAGGAAACAAGAGATTAAACAATAATGACAGGTAAATCATTTCCTAGACTTCCGGTGATTCTTGGCAGCAAAAGATTGTGCTTTTGGAAAAATGAAAAAAAAAATCATCAACCACAAAGTGAGTAATCAGGTGATTTAAGAAAACCTAATACTTGTCAAGATGGGCTTGTAGCAGCTTGCTGCCTTTGTTCCCAAAAGACAGTTCCAAACACACTTTTTGCCATACTGTATCTTTTACCCAGAGTAAGATTTAACCATTTTCTAGATAATTTAATTAACCAAGTCTATGAGTTGGCCTACTTGGGGCTGATTTAATTATAAAACCAATGTAGAATAAAATGTCATGATACCAAATACTTGAATCAAAAACTTGTTTTTCATGTTTTTTTCTAATATAAGAAATTTGGTGTGATGATGAGTTTAAACCAAATAAGTGGAAAACACAAAGCCACGATCAGTTAGAAAAACATTTCTGCCTCAGAAAGAGCAGTCTATGCATGTGCACACTCCATGCTTGACACACAGACAGCATTCAGGGAGTGTTTGTAAACTAAACTTGCTCCTCTAGTTTTTAATTATCCTCATGGCGTTCATTCTTAATAGTGTAGATCAAGAAAAAAAAAACTAATTGTTAACCATTTGGTAAACTTCCTAAATAAATCAGTTTGAAAAACAATAACACAACTGCCCTGATAACAAAGGCCAGTCAGCAAATCTGCAAAAAAGACGAAGGGCAGAAGAATGACAGTGACATAGCCAAATTCAGTTCTCATGATTCACCCAGTCAAATGCTCAGTTATTTCTCTCTCTTTTATTCCAAAGGCATAGACAGAGATTTATTTACGAAAGCAGAGGCACATTCAAGGGACAATGTGGTCCATCTCCAGAGAGAAACAGCCCAGTTATTTCTCTCGAGAGGTAAAAATTATCTCTGAAAAAATATCAGACCCACCTTGTATTAAAGCAGAAATCATGATAAAAATAATCTTGTAGATAAATAAAACTACTTTATATGTGGTTTCTTACATTTGAAAGAAAGAAAAAGTAAAATAAGACAAAACAGCTGTTTAATTTCAAACGTTAATATATTTTCTATTTTATATTGAACATATGCATCTGTAACCCCTCATTTGCAGCAACTATCACATCCTCATAAAAGGGGCAAAATTTGTAAGATGCCTCTTAAAATAAATATTCTTTTTTATAAAATAATAAAACTTCAAATAAATATTCTTTACACTAAACAATATGTTGAAAAAATTAGAAAATAAAGGTTGAATTTTACTGTAACTGTACAATATACATGAAGTCCAAAGGGAAATCAGAGTCTTACAATAAAGGCTTTCTGTAAGGCAAAATACAATCTAAGAACATACTGATTGATTCACATTCTTCCGAATGTACAACATATTAGTATAATATTTTGTGACTGCCATGTGGTATGGCACAACTTGTTTTTCACAGTTGCAATTATTATTGTATATACAAAAATATAGCACATTATCTCTGGAGAAAACAATGGAAAAAAATGTCATTTACTAATTTACAAAATTTTCCAAGACTATTCACAAACAAAAACTGCCTAGGAGTGTCTGTTGCTTTAGCTTATGCAATATATGGGTCACCAAGTTCTGTATGCCTTACTTTGAGCTCCATTAGCTGAGTTCTAATAAGCATATCAGTTAAAAATGGCACAGGAACAAAAAGCGTGTCACTGCAAACAGCAAAGAATATCCCAACCCTCTACCAACAGTGCCAAGATTACAACTGTTTAGTTGGTTGCATATGTGTGTTAAGGAAAAAAAAAGAACAATCCTTATTACTGTGATATTCCTGATTAATAATGCTATGTTGGTTTTTCAAAGTTCCTGGGGGGGACAGTGGGAACTTTGCAGCAAACTGTGTTTGAGTTTTTACAACGGCATCCAGGCCTGTTAACCCGGTCGTAACACCCCTGGCACAATTTAAGGCAACCCTTGGCTGGAAGGTAACACCATAAACAAGGCAAAAAGAGAGACATGACACCCATGGCCGACCATCGTGTACAACAGTGAGACTGGCTGCAAGAGCACGGGTTGTCAGCACAGTTGTCCTCGTCATCATTTGAACAGTGATAAAAGAGACCTTTCACACAGCACACGCAAGTCCCATAGTCAATCACGTTCTGGGCCGAGCAAAGGCACTGCTTGTCGCAGATCCAGTCTGATGGCAGGGGCCTCGGGTAGGTGCACTCCTTACATTTGCACTTGCCACAGTCCTCGCATCGGTAAGCGTGCATGCCCAAATCTTCCTTGCTCAGTGGTTTAAGTTCACCTGGCTTGAGCTCAGATTTGGGCTGCACACGGATGATCCCATCAGCAACTGGCCCCGAGGAGGATGGTACTAACAGTCTCTGTTCAGAGGAGCTGCTGCTTGTACTTGTCCTTGTACTGCTCCGAGACCCTGAGCTGACCGTGCTGATGGACCTGGACAGAGGGGCTCGAGAAGAATGAATCTGTGTATGCTGGAGCCTGGGAGGCTGGCGGTGCTCTGGCAGACCATGAAGTCTCTCATGTTTGTGCTGACTGGAGGGGCGAGGAGCAGGCTTGAGTCCAGGTCTCGGGACCACAGTTGGTCCCTCTGTGTACTCATTGGTGTTTCGGATGGCTCTGATTTGATCCAGAGACAAAACATGTACCTGCTGGGAAAGGGCATCTCTAGGGTCGGGCTCCCCACGTTGCCTGCCACTGTCACGGGACGCCTGCAGCAAAGGCTGAGACCCGTTGCCACTCTGAGCTCTGGCCTCCATCAGGTCTTGGAAGTGTGGTCACTCCAGCAGGCTTAGAACACATCTGAACTCCTAGGGAGACCAAGAGGAAAAAGAGTGTTATACTCTAACACACTTCCCATTCTCCACCCACCTGAGCTGACTCTTCACTTCCCACATCCCTAGAGAAAAGGATATGAAATACAATGGCAATTTGGATGTATTGGAACCACCGAATGATCAATGCATGCACCGGAAGGTAAAAATTACAACCGGGTACTGACAATTCTGTAATCCTGTGATGTGCAGTGACACAAAGCTGATCTTTGTCTGAATCACTTAAGCAACAATCCCTTATTCAAATAAGCATACAATCTGAAAGGTTCAGGTTCAATGTTAAATTTGTAAGAAAGTAATGTTGAAACACAATACCAACATCAACAGTTTCAAAACTCAAACACCTTTCAAAATGTGAAATAGGTTTAAATTTATCATGGTCATTTTTAACTTAAACATCAATAAATATAGCCAAGAAAAAAAAATTTTTTGATTCTTTAACTCTGCTTTTACACCAAATACTTGCATTATTACTTATCCATTATTCTGCAACTTTTTCAAACTCTGTGGCATAAATATGACATGCAAAAAAAAGTGTATTTCTCCCCAAGAAGTTATACATTTTCAGACTTCCAATAACTACAGAGTTATGCAAAGTTATAGGATTAAAAAATAAAACTTTCAAATCTAATTAAGTACCAGAAACACATTAAAGCAAACTTACGCAAGAAGACAGGAACTTATTTTGAACTTGTTAACAATGAGAATCAAATATTCTATTGCCTGATAGCCTGGGACACCTTACACTCTGCAGTTCAAAGGTGTTTCTCTGACTATCTTAGAAATAAAAGTATGCCAAAATCTTCCTTCGTCATTCTGAAAAATTAATAACTGAAAACATAAATCAACTGGTAATAGGGAAAAAAAGCCCTAGCTTTCCGTCAAGTAATCCCTCAAACTGCAGTCATCCAAAACTACATGAAAACACAAAGTCGAAAAGGTAAAAGAGGACCTTTATCCAACCTCTGCTTTTTTAGAGGAAAGCCACAGTGAACAAGGCAGGTGACAAAAGCCTCCTAATTCAGAACAAGGCAGAACTGGTAACCGGATCTCCTCACCTTCAACCGAAAGGCAGACAAGACAATTCTGGCTCTGCTTTCACTCCCTTTTATCAGCTCGATCTGAGCCCCAACACCGTCCCCAGCAGGTGGGACGCAGCCAAAACCCTGGGGGACTTTTCTCCAGGCGGACGGACGCCGCTCAGGGGCCAGAGTGCCCCCCCCCCAGCACAAACCCGAGACGCAAAAACAGGCGGGCGGAGAGGGGGGACCCGCGCCTGCAAAACGCACTAATATCCTCCCCCGTCCTCCCCCTCCCCAGTTAAAATCCCCCTCCCCAACTCAGAAACCCTACCTTCCAGCCCCAAGAGGGAGCCAACATCAACGCCTCCACCTCGCAAAGGTCACGCAGGCCACCACGATGCGTTTCCGCTAAGACCCTCCAAGGTCCTACACAGGTTTCCAAACCCGACGGCCCGAGGAAGAAAGCCCGGCCCCAGACACACTGCTCCAACCCGCGCGCACAGCGACTCCACAGTGCAATGACCCGGGTGAGCGCTGCCTGTAATCTGCACGCGCCTATCTCCTTTAAGACTGAGAAACAAACGTGTTATTTCTTAAAGTGGGAAGAAAAATGGCTTTTCCCAAAGCCCCATTGCACACGCAAGGAGTGCAGGACCCAGATCTCTGAGCTGGAAACTTTGAGCATGGATTTGCTTCCAGTGGAAAGTAGCATCTCTGGAAGAAAAAATGATTTCTGCCTATCCCTGGTCTCCTCCTACATAGCCCCCACCCCACCCTAAGCGCACTCCCAGTTTCTCCTTCCCTTTTGAAAGTGCTTTGAAACCCCCATTAAGACCAGTGTGTGCTCAGACTGAGGATTAGGAGGAAAGGACTTCAGCACTAGGGTGGGGCAAACCGACACAGAAACCGCTTTGTAAAAAAAAAAAAAAGAAAAGAAAAGAAAAGAAACCGCACAGGATTCCAAATTTTAAACTAACAGCAACAACGCAAAGGAGCGATACACCCCCCCCCCCAAAAAAAAACTAGCTTCTTTTGCCACCTAATTTCAGGTAATTGAAACGATCGCGTCCACTTGATGACTTCCTTCCTGTGCTGGGTCAGACCACGCGTCCAAAAATAAAAAATAAAAAGCATGACCTAGGCCGACCAAGAATGGAAAAAAGAGAAAGCTGCATTTCCGAACCGCAGAGCCCCGGCGCCAGGCTGGGAGAAGTTCCCACCCGCACTGGGCTAGACTGGCCACACCGGGCAGAGGGGGCTCCTTCCGCCCGACACCCTTGCCTTTTTTATTCACTCGCCGGGTCTCCAGCTACCGTGAGGTTAGCAATCCAGCCCCCAAACTTCACTGGTTCCCCCGCTTCTGGGTAGGCTCGCTCCCAAAGACCTTTGCCTTCCACGGAGGAAGAACAGGTTAGAAGTGAGAGCGCTTGCAACGGCGACCTGGAAACTGGAAAACACAAAGTCTTTCCCCCGGATCTCCAGCTCTAAGAACTGACTGGCGGCCAATGCAGGGCCGGGAGAAGAACCCAGGAGAGCCGTCCTCTGCTCCAAGTCACCTACGGCGCGGGTGCGCGAGGTCGCGGGACGCTGCACAGGGCGCACACTGCAGCCCGGCCAAGGCAGGCCGAGCCCGTGCCCCAGGCGAAGCAGCTCCAAGGGCAGCTCCCTGGATCCTCGCGGGAAGCCTGGGGGACTAGGGGAGAGACGGACCCCACTCCCGCCCGACTACACCTACTCCATGTTGCCCACAACGCGCCTCTGGCCAAGGCTCCAAAAGAGCCAAACGCGCCTCACCGTGATCGCGGCTTTGCACCAACCCCTCTCCCTTGGATTTTCTTTCTGCGATGTGCAAGTAAATCCAGCCCCGACGCAAACTTTCCAAACTCTGCTTCAGTCCAACTTCCGAGCAATCGGCGGGAGGAAAATTAGGAGCCAAGTCCGCAGCCGATGAACACTCCGGGGTTGGGGCTGGCAAGGACCCCCCTTCCACAAGCGCACGCGGAGTATTTCCTCTTTTTCTCAATGAACAAGAGGCCGAAGCGCCAACGGCGAGTCTCTTTCCTGGCAGATTAGCGAATGAGAAAAGAAACGGCCTTACAAAGAACTTAAAGCCAGCTCGCCAAGTCGTGCGGCCCCGTCCGCCTCTCAGCGGAGGCGGCGCGGGGGCGCGGAGCAGGGAGCCGGGCCGGGCGGGCGCGGGGGCCTGGGCGCTGCGCGCTCCGCCGGCCCCTCTCCTCCGCTCGCGCTGCGGCGCGCAGCTCTAGGCGGTGCAGACTGGGCGTTGTGGAGGCACGGCAGCGAGGCCGTGGCGGGGGCGGTGGGTGCGGAGGAGGAGGAGGAAGAGGAGGAGGAGGGCTTGGGGCCCGGCAGGGGGGGCTCGACGTTGGCCTGCGCCCTCGCCTTTCCGGAGGAGGCAGGGAGCTCTGCGGCGGCCGCGGCAGCAGTAAATGGCGTCATGTGGATCCGAGGCGGAACAGAGCAGTTGTTGTCCCAGAGGATATATCGCATCCGGTCCCAGCTCATTGGCTCCGCGGGGCTACATTCACTCACACTCCAGCGCCCGCCAGCGCTCGGAGCCGCAGGAGGCATTCAAAAGGGCAACCGCGCCGCCCCGCGCGTCCCCAGGCCGGTCCAGCCGCCAGGGCTCCGTCACGCGGGGCGCCGGCGGGGCCGAGCTGGGCACGGCGGGGTCAGTTTATCTAGTTTCAAGGAAACACTGACCTTAAGGTTTCCCTAGGGGCCATGTGGACGAGCCATAGGTTTGGGTTGATTTATGGAACTTTCTCCATGTTACCAGGAAAGGGGAATGAACATTAAAAACTAATCCGGGCCATGCAGTGTTAGTATTAAAAACAACAAGTTGCAGGTTTTAAGAATATCCGGAATCCATTTCAAGTCTACCTCTCCCCTAGTCTTTTCCCTTTCACCAAGGGGGCTACGGGGGTGAGAGCCGAAGGGGGAGGGAAAGGGGAGCGGGAAGTGAGGTGGGAGGGCTATTGGTTTATTCTTTGTCTACTGGATTAACCCGATTATACACCAGGCACCAGCACAAACCGCCTCCCCCACCTCCGAGCCTCGCACGGGAGGAACGGAATGCAGATTCGAGTTTCAAGTCTCTTCTGCTCTTGCTGGGATTTGCTTTTGATTGTGTCGACTTGTAGTTTCTTGGCATATTTGAATTTTATTTTTAAGGGAATTTATAGAGGGGGGGCTTTTAAAAATATACATATTTTAAAATTTTGTTTTGCTCGACGCAGTAACAGAAGCCTTTACATGAGTTCAGTAATACATAATTACTCATGGACTTCCGAAATTGGGCGCAGAGGTGGGGATGGTCGCTGTTACACAGCTTAACCAGGAGAGTCATCCTTCATTTCCCACTCTTTGTAACTTAGACTAGTTCTCAAAAAGCTCCCATTGTCCACGTTGAAGGTGGACTTAATTTTCCCACTTAAAGAAAATACGTAGAGAGAAAAATACATACGCACTACTCCAGCTGCCTCTCCACGTGCCTGCGCGTGGGAGCACCAGTGGGAAACGCATATACACACACCCTAACGTTGCATTCTGTCTAACGATTTACAGAATGCTTTTCCTTGATAGGGAAGTACCTGCTTGTAAAATCAACATTCTCGAATAGCACCTGCGATCTTGCCCTATTGGAGTTACAGTTCTTGAAAAACTGCTAGGAAAACATAGTGCTTGATTCTTGCAGCTTAAGCCCATATGCATTCTCAGCTACCTTGGCACTAGCTCCGTTCTCCCGAAGTCTTGCTGTAGAATGTCCCTGGCGCGCTCCCTGCCTTGCGCTCTCGCCCTGCCCTCTCCATGTTTCTCTAGTGTTCTCCTCCCTTCGCCTGGGGTTTGGAAATACAGATGGCAGGGGAAGTGGCATGCGTTATTTCCGGGTGTTGGCCTACGTCCTCCCACTCCTCGGGTGAAGGTGGACTAGGCTACGGCGACCAGCTCTGCCGAGACCCAGGGGCTGCCGGCACCGGGCAGCTGGGCCTCCCTGGTTGAAGCCAGAAGCCCGAATCCATTAAGCTTCCAGCGAACGCAGGCGCCCCTGCAGTCAAGTACCCATCAAGCCACCAGGAGGCGCGCACACGGCGCGGGGGCTGGGGCTGCTTTTTTTCTACAGGACGCGACGTGGGCTGGTGGGGTTGTCTTCCAAAATATGCATTAGAATGGCTAGTTTAAAATCAACAAAAGACGTTTATACTATAAAGGCCATAGAAGGTGGAAACCCCCTGCCTCTGGACTCATTTCGTTTTGAACGCAAGATGCATCTCGGTTCGGAAGGACCCTAGCTTTTACCCACGGGAAGTAGCTGGGGTTAAAGTCAGGTTGTGCAAGGCTAGTCGGGAACAAGCTGCTGGTGTTCCGCCAGCCAAGTCTTTGGAGCTGAACAGGTGAAAGAAACGCCTTCTCTTCGCCTGCTTAAACCCCTGCACCGGGTTGGCGGCTTCTTAGGAGTCTGGCGCCCATGCTAATTCTTCTAGCGCTGCAGGAGCTTTGCGAAAACGTCGTTAGGAACCCAGCAGAGATGGAATTTTAATCAGGAACTTCCGGCTGGTTAGAGCACTTCATATTTTTATTGAGTCAATCGGAGAGAATCTAGAAATTTGTATTTCTCTTCCATAAACTAGAAGAACTTTTCGATCATCTCCTTGCTTTTTCTCCCTCCCAAACTCCAGTTTGCTGTTTGGAAAAACGTTTAACCTGTAACTAAAGAACAAGGAAAACACAAAATTTTGTTGTATTTTCTGTGTAATTTACATATTAGTATTTATTTTATTTGATGCACTATTACTACTTTTCTGAGCTAGGAGCATAAAGCTATCATATTGTGCCTTTAAAGTTTACAGAAGGAGCTGAAGTGGTGGCTCAGCGGTTTTGGTGCTTGCCTGGCACGCTTGAGGATGTGAGTTTTGAACCCCAGCACCACACACACACAACCAAGTGTCAGAGCAACGAAGGACACATGAAAAACTAAATAAAATTTGATTCTCTCTTTACATATCTCTCTCACTGTCACTCTCTCTAAAAAAATAAAATAAAGTTTCCAGAGGTTGTGTTTTGGTTTGTTTTCCTAATGTGGATTGAACCTAGGGTCTCGCACAAGCTAGAGAAGTGACTTGCCACTGTGCTACATCACCAGCCCTTCTGATATTTTATTTTGAGACAGGTTCTCACGTTCCCAAGTTGGCCTCTTAACTCTCAGTCCTCCTGCGTAAGCCTCCTTGCTCCTTGGTAGCTGGGATTACAAGCCTACCATCAAACCTGGCCTGAGTTATAATTGGAAAGAGCAATAATGTTAAAATGACATATGTACAATGAGACTTTTTTTTTTTAGGAGAGAGGGAAAGAGAATCAATTTTATTTATTTATTTATTTATTTTTTCATCTGGCCTTCATTTCTCCAACACTTAGCTGTGTATGTGGTGCTGGGGTTCGAACCCTGGTCTTTGTGCATGCCATACAAGTGCTCCAACTGCTGAGTCAGCACTCCAGCCCCACAATGAGACATTTAATGTGACTCTTGTAATGCATTCCCAAATTGACTGTCATAGTACATTCCAAAATTATAACTGGAATTATAATTTTGGAAGATACTCTAGAATTATGTTAGAGTTAGGTAAAACTTGCCAACAAAGCTCATTTTCACATTTGTTATGGAAAGTTCTTGAATGGGGATCCTGGTGCCTGAAAACAGGTTTTGCCGTCTAAGACAGATGAATACCAGATCCATGGAAATTCATGCTGCATCAAAACCAGATAACATACTTTCCCAGTCCTAACCATTAAACAGTACACTGCCATATATTGAGATCTCTCAGCTGTCACTATTTTATTTTTTGGTATTCATTTATTTGCATTCACTTACTTTTATAACTAGGATCTTCCTCGGATTTTTTTTTAATGAGACAATATATAAACATGTGAATTTCACCTCTTCCAATCTTTGATACATAGCAGCAATGAGGGCATGTTTGCTTGCTGTTGGTGTGTTTGGTGGGTCATAATTTTAGGATTGTATTGCTAGGTCTGAGGTTTAGTTTATGTTGTAGTGGGAGAATGTGGCTTTAAACAAGGCTCTATCCAGTTTCTTTCTGAGACTGAGCAAATGACTTAACCTTACTAGGCAAGAATTCTACCACTGACTTACATCCCCAGCCCTAATGTCGTCGTCGTCGTCTTCTTCTTCTTCTTCTTCTTCTTCTTCTTCTTCTTCTTCTTCTTCTTCTTCTTCTTCTTCTTCCTCCCCCTCCTCTTCCTCTTACTCCTCCTCCTCCTCCTCCTCTTCTTCTTCCTTCTTCTTTTCTTCTTCCCGCATGCCCAGCCCTTTTTAAATTTTTATTTTATTTTATTTTATTTTTGAGACAGGGCTTCATTAAGTTACCGAGACTGGTTTTGAACTTGGGATCCCCCTGTCTCAGCCTCCCGAGCCATGTGCACCACCACACCTGGCCCCCACTGTTAAAAAAAAAAAAAGCTATTCTATTTGGATATTTTGTTAGCTTGATTACCATAGCTGTTTATGTATTCACATTTAAAGATGGCATGGAATACAACAGTTTATGCTGGTTCCAAGGGTAAAAGTTTGGATCTTTCAACCATTTTTTTACAAACCGATTGTGATAGTAAAATAAATTTATGCAAGGACTCTTCAGGAACTTTCCTGTGGCAAAGGGCTTTGCAATGGTGGACCTTTGGACTTGGCAGTCAAGTCTGTTGTCATTTCACTTTTTGAATTGCTTTGATTCCCCGGCATTCTGTTGATATTGCCTCTAGGAGGGAATTGGGAGTGACTGCAATAAAGATGCAAAGGAATTCAAAATAGACCACTTGAGTTCTTATCTAGATGGCTTGGAGGACTGGAAACTGCTTATCTCTGGATCTAACCTTCTTTGCAGATGTCCTTTATTCCTAACTAGACTGGGAGAAAGATTTGGGGTTATCCCGGGGTAAGAGGAGTGGTTTTGATGAGTGACCTTGAGCTGGAGTTTCCTGTGGATCTGGTCTTTTTCAGAGTTCTCCTGCTCCGCAGGAATCTACCTGTAGTTTCCACTGACTACTTAATGAATATTCTTGCTAGATACAATTATGTACAGTCAGTTGTGGACTGAAATTCTGTAACAAGGCAGGAACAGAAATGTTCTCATTTTTTCAATATACGTTCCCTTGACCTAAAAATCAAACTTCTTCCTTTGTGGGACTGATGCGTGCAGAGAAAAATCTAACTTGGGAAGACACTTCATTATTGCTTTTCCTTTCTGCAGGTAGCCTTATGTTTTCGGTTGTTTCTTTGTTTTTGTTTTCCTGTTTGTTTTTAACCTTTGATCCCCTTTGTTTCATAATCTTTTTTTTTTAATCTCAGATACTAAAGCCTCATATAAATGAAAATAATTAAAATTAATTTTTGGATATTACTGGCCATGTTTTGTAACAGGAGGAAGATTTTAGCCTCTGAATAAATAGGATGGTTTAGTTTTATATTTCCTATTACACGGAGACTTGATCAAAAGGGCACAGGAAGTTCAAACTGTTCTCTAAGGAAGATGAAGTCAAACAGATTCTACCAAGGCCATTCTTCTGGTCCAGATGCAATGATATTGAGGCAACCAGCCAGCTCTGAATTAATCTCAGTTAACAGATCAAGTTGAAATCGGTTGTTTAATAAATGGATTATGATTGCTTGTGGATTTAGTTTGTTCCTTTGGACAGAAAGTGATTTTTTTTTTGAAGTTATAGAGTCATTATAGCTTTAAAAATAGTCATTATATGTTGGGTGTAACTCCAAAAGAGAGACTCTTATGAAGACTTGGGGAGTCTATATCAGGGTTGCCTTAGACTTCTTTGGGGCCTGGAATTGAAATTGCAAGATTCCTGGAGCCTAATACCCCCATACCATAACCTTACATCACATTCTGTTTTTTAAAACAACAACAATAACAACAACAACAACAAAAAAAAACTCCAACAACTTCATCATATATATATTTTTTAAGAGAGGGGGCAGTAAGAGAGAGGGAAAGAGAGAATCAATTGTATTTAGTTTTTCATGTGACTCTTGTTGCTCCAACCCTTTGTTGTGTTCATGGTGCTGGGGTTTGAACCCAAGTCCTTGTATATGCAGGGCAAGCAACATAACCAGTGAGCCACCGTTCCAGCCCTCTTTGAATTTTCTTAATGACAGAGTTTAAGAGTCATTCTACTACTCTGGAAATTACCATTGTGTTTTGCATAATTGTCAGGAAGTGACTAAAACAGGTTTGGTAAGTACGTGATTTTTAATGGGTGAAATAATAAATACTTATTAAGTTAAAAACTACTATCTGGGCATGGTGGTACAGGCCTGTAATTCCAGTGATTTGGGAGGCTGAGGTAGGAGGATTGCAAGTTTAAGGCCAACCTGGGCAATTTAATGAGACCCTATCTCAAAATTTGAAAAGGAGAACTGGGGGTGTGGTTCAGTGACACAGCACTTGCCTACTATGTAAGAGACCCCTGGTTCAATCCCAGCACTGGCAGTGGCGATGGTGGTGGTGGGGTTTAGAAGAGGGGAGGAGAGGAATAAAGGAATGCTCCACCAGTAATCACATCATTGGTGCCAGGGACCACAAAAAACCAAAATAAGTAATTAAAATAAAAACAGCAGAAAGGAATTTGACAAACAATCAACAGTTTTTGCCATTCATGTTCTTGCAATTTGACAAAGAATCTTCTCAGTCTTGTTTAATACTAAACATACTTGCTTTATATGCTGAGAAATGTTAACATTGTACGTGGATAAAATTAGAAATTTTATCTTCCAAAATCACTATTAGAATTATTATTATTATTATTATTATTCTTTTTTGGGTGGTGGTGCTGAGGATTAAATCTAGGACATGCTAAACAGGCACTCTACCTATTTATGTTGAACTGAAATATCAGGACAAGTTCAAGAGGTTTGGAAGTTAAAGAGACCTGGATTTGGAATCAGTGTAGACCACTTTAAACAAATCTGATTACAATCTCCTTTTGCTTAAATTCTCCTGAGCTTCCTGTTACTCTGGGGATTAAGATCCAAGTCATCAACACAACTTTGAGGTCCTACAGTCTGGTGGTGACAGGCCCCCATCCCCCACCCCCACACACATACCACACACCCCTGCTTTCTGCCTGCAGCTGTGAAGACGACTTTTTTAGTTGCACAAAAGTACCTCTCTCTGGCAATAGGGCCTTCGTACATTTCCTGATGCACTTTTCTGAACAATCCTTTTGCCTTATTAACCACTACTTCTCTTAAATTTCTGTTGTCGTATTCTCGGGAAAACATTTTCTGACCTCTCTGACTAGGTCAAATCCCTCATTTTCCTCTTATGACCTTCTGTGATGCAGCTATACATGTAATTGAGTGATCCTTTCATTAATAATTTCTCTGCATTTTAAGTTCCACAGGGCTGAACTCCAAGTCTAGTTGTGTCTACCATTTTATCCCCAGCACTAAAGGGCCTGGTGCATATAAGAAACTTGAATATGACTTTTCAATCAGACAAATGAGTAAACGACCAAAATAATTAACCTTAGTTCCTGTCTACAAAAACGGGGATAGGGTTGCTTTGAGGATTGGGTGACAGAAATATTTCAGAATGTCTAGCATGTGGGAGGTTCTCACTGTGCGGCACTGATGATTTAGGTTAAGCTGAGCTTGTTAATTTATTTGGTAAAATTAGCTGTTTGTCCAGTATACTTTCAGAAAGTTTGAAACGTAGTAAAAAAAAAAA
>PVKS010021202.1:0-35611 GCA_004027875.1 Aplodontia rufa | reverse complement strand
CAATTATCCCCAGGAGTGCCCCCCCAATTACCCTCCCTTATCCCTCCCTTCCCCTTCCCTCTATAACTCTAAAAAAAGTATTAGATTGTAAAGCATTACATCTTATCTGGATTTAACTCATGCTACTAGACCAACTTTCTCATTGTCCAGGGTCTAGACCCCACCTCCACAGATGAGTGGAGACAATCGACCCTTAGATCTCTGGGTTAAGCTGATGTTACTCATCCTGATCTCTTCCATAACCATCCATTTACCCTCGAAGGCTGCAATATCATTGTTTCTAATTGCTGTGTAATATTCCATGGTATAAATGTACCACAGTTTTTGGATCCATTCTTCCAGTGAGGGACACCGGGATTGTTTCCATAGCCTAGCAGTAGTAAATTGTGCTGCTATGAACATCGATATTGCTGTGTCACTGTAATGTGCTGATTCTAAGTCCCCTGGAAAGATGCCCAGGAGTGGAATAGCAGGGTCGTATGGTGTAGTCATCCCTAGTTTTTTAAGGATTCTCCACACTGCTTTCCAGAGGGGCTGTACCAGTCTGCAGCTCCACCAACAGTGTGTTAGTGTGCCTAGGATAATTGATTTTTAAAATGTATTTTACTAAAGCTGTTTCATAGCAAATCAGAAAATTCTTGTAGAGCCTGTGAGAATTTCTTTTCATTATTAGACAAGATTAAAAATTGTAATGTATAGGTTTTTAATTTGTGACACAGACAGAAAGAAGTTTAATCTTAACTCTTCAGAGAAACAAATTTGATTCAATTCTAATTTTTTTCTTTTTCCCCACTTTTGTGTGTGTGTGTCTATGTGTGTGTGTGTGTGTGTGTGTGAGAGAGAGAGAGAGAGAGAGAGAGATGAAAGTCATCATCATGGTTTAAGTTACAGTATCCATAAAGTGTTTTGTAAGAGAAAGTTGGTCATTAAGGCTCACAGGGCATTTATGGAAAGCTCTATAATTCATGCAATGAACAAACCTTTTTTCAAGATCTTATCTTGGGCAAGGCTCCTTGCCAAGTGATGGGTTGCATACAAAGCTCAATAAAATGTGGTGACTTCACTTGAGGAATACAGAGTTTTAATGATATAGCTAGGCACTAAAATGCAGTATTATAATATCAATCAGGTGTTTTATAGATTGGATTTGCAAGATGAAAATCGCCTACACTTACATACTATATTGAAAGCATAGGCTTAGGCAGAAATATTTATTAAAATATAGGCTGACTGCAATTTATACTTCTACTTTTGACAACAAATCAGGTTTTACAATCTTGGATTATATAACTTTGGATATGGCCACATACAGTTGTATTCAAATACTAGTATTATGAAGATTTTTCTATGATTAAACCATTATATAGTTCAAGTTTAAAACAATTTTGATGCACACTAAATAATCTTAAAATTTTAAAAATGGAACTATAAAACTTTTCTGGAAATAAATTAGATTATAAATAGAACCTGATATCAGTTGGTAGTGGAATGAATTATGTTTGTGCAATGAAGTCTTACAGGTTGTATCACCCCTGGGTGTGGAGAGGAGGAGATGTGGCTGGTAAAGTGAATCAAAAAGCCTCTGAAATGGGCAATGCAACTGCCTTTGAAGGGAACCAAGATGATGTGAGAACAATAATCCCAATTCTGTTAAACATTTTGCAAATGCTTTATTTCTTAAACTGGGTCCATACAACTGGTAGCAATGATGCCCTGGATTATTCTAAGGAAGTAGGAAGACATAGTGTTTCTTTATGGAAAAAGAACATTATTGGGGCTGGAGCGGTGGCTCAGTGGTTTCGGTGCTTGCCTGGCAAGCACGAGGACCCGGGTTCAAACCCCAGCACCACGTACAAACTAAGTGTTGGAGCAACGAAGGCCATGTGAAAAACTAAATAAAAGTTATTTTTCTCTTTCTCTGTCTCTCTCACTGTCCCTCTCTCTTTAAAAAAAAAAAAAAACATTATTGCAGGATTTTAGTCAGAAACTATATTTTAAAATTGCTATTACTCATTCTTCAAAAGGATGCATTATTTTCATAAAGTAAAAAGTGTAGCAATTAATAAAGAAATCTCAAAGAGACTTTATGCTTGTAGCACATGCTCCCACTTTCCCCTTGATTTCTATGAGCATACAAGTGAAGTTCCCGTACTCAGAGGAAAAGAGCTGAAATGTTTGAGAAACACTGAAGTACTGCTTCACTTAATGTTCACAATGGCCCTGAGATGTAAGTTAAGCAAGCAGTGCGTTGGACTACCGAGTTAAAAATCTAACTCAGTTTTAGCTCCTCCTCTGATCTGCCACCTTTCTATGATTTTAAAAGGACTTATAACCTTGTAACTTTGTCTAAATATTATAACTACTGTTGGGTAAGAATTATAACCATTTCCATCTTATAAAAGGGACACCAAGGCTCAGTTATGATGACTTATTCACAGACATAATCAGTGTCAGAGGTAAAATCAGATTCAGCATTCTTGAGTTTGAGGACAAGAGCTTTTTTGTTTTATAGATACAATCAATTATAACATGAAAGAGACTGTAGGCATTTCAGTGCTAAGACCTGTGTGACATAGATCTTTATGTCAGAATTATTATTATTATTACTGCTTCTAGTAGTAATAATAATAGTGAATATCACTAAGTTGCTTTACATTTTTCAAAATTCTTTTTACATATGTTGGCTCATTTTGCAACCATTGTTGCAAAAGACCTCTGTTAACTTAACAGACAGGAAGAGGAATTAACCTTTATTTAACTTCTACTGGACAGAGTACTAACATCTTAAGAAAGGTAATCTCATTTTATATTCATAACCCCATTATATTGTCATTATGATTGTCATTTGTGAAGGAAATTAAGGAATTAAGAGGAGTTAAATTGTCATCATTTGCGTATCTCGTAAATCTATTAAGACTAAAATCTAGTAAAATTGAGTGAAATTCTCTAATGCAAATATCAACCTCTTTTTTACTATATAGTATTTTTCCCATCTGGTGAAGTCTATTATTCTTCCTTGCTTAATTCTCACAGATGTTCCTGAAACAGATGATACATCCTTACTAATTCAACTACTTTCCGGCGTAGCAGTACATCCCACTTCTCATACTCATAGAGAGTTGTTTTCCTCTGGGAAAAGAAAAATTTTCGGTTAGAATTACTTGCTCATGAGTAACTTATTATTTTCCTCCCTCTTTTCTCTTATCAGCATATCTCTCTAGGATATTTGAATAAAACAGGCTGTTTATCTGTTAAAGTGTTTGTTAATGCAAATAAATCTCTATTTGCTGTATTTCAGGCAATGGAACCAAAAGCAAAAGGGAGATTAAAAGGCAGAATGGAGAAAGTGTTTGGGGCATTAAACAATTTCTCATGATCTAAAATCACATCATACAAATTATGAATTTTTCATCCTTTGCATTCTCCTGTATTTGTCTACCTTATGACTTGATCATTCACTGAACATCAGATCATATAATTTCTGATTAAAGATGGTTATGTACAAAGTCCACTTAGCTCTCATACCATATGTGGCCTTTCTGGGAAGAAGCAAATCTTGTCAAAGGAGATAGACCAGCAAGCAGTCACCATATGTTAAATAATTCAACTGAAAAGACGGAATTTTATTTAGATAAGATTATTGAAGTAAAAAAATTAGTGCATGAGATTTTTACTAAGTGGTTTGATATTTTGTAGCAATATGGTTAGTAAAATCTTTGATATATCCTGTGTTGCACAGGACAAAATGCTGAGATGAGGAATCAGATTTCATTACCCAGCAGATATTGTTGTGTGCTTTCATTGCACATTAGATCCTTGGTTTTATAATGAGATTTGTAAATGTGTGACTTCACTTCTACTTTTATGTTTGTGGCCCAGTGGGACAAGGACAAATTAATGAGTAGGCCACTAAATATCAAGTTGTTATATAAGTGTTCAAGGAGTAGAATAGAGAAGAAATGATCTATGAAGTAATAGTGGCTACTACGTAGAGAAGTTAGGTCCTTTTGTTCTTAGAATAACCCTATGAGATGGATTACACATCTATCCCTGCTTAGTAAGGCATTGAAAAGTTTAAAACTCTCCTAAGGTCACAGAGGTGATACCTGAAGCTGCGAGAATTCAGAGGCAGGAGTCTGGAATAAGGATTCATACTCTTCGCTCCTGTTTTCTGTAATCCTTCAATAAGAGGAAGCAGAGATGGTCAAATGTCTACTAAAATATTTAATTTATCGGAGTTTGTTACATGTTTTTAAAAAGTGCAAATAAAATAATTTAGTTTGGGAACACTACTTTTTACTTTTCTCAAATTCTGCAAAATGATTTATTCACACTCTGAGAAAAGCATTTTTACCATGAAGTTATTTATCATTATCAGAGACACAATTTTCAGAGCAGATTGTATTTACTTCTGTTTGAGTTATCTAAGACAAAGCACTTTTTGAATATGTGTATTATGCTGTCACTGGAAAATATATCCCTTTACAAAAATACCAATTTACTATATTTTTTTCATTTTTTCCATGATTGTATTGTATTTTCTTCTCTACATTGTAACCAATTACTGCATGCTTTTAAAAGTGATATTTTTAGAACTCTTTTCTTTAAATTCCAACTGTGGAGAGCAGGCTGTGCCCTGCTGAGTTACTTCATCACTTATATATAGAGAAGTAGTTCTCAGACTACGCCTAAACCGGAGTTATGCCACTTTGTGAAGCAGTAATTTGTCACAAGCTAGTCCATTTTGAGTTTAAGTGCCAAAGTAGAATGACACCACACATTGTTTGTACAAGTAAACAACCACCATCTGCCTAGTACAACCATACGGTGCAAATTGATAAATAAATTAATCATGCTAATATAAATGACCACCTGTGAACTTATCAAATTAATCAGAAGTGCATGGATGCATGGGCATCTCAAACTCATATCAGAAAAACCAGGTCCATGAGCTTATCAAACATACCAGAACATGAAATGAAGCAACCCCTCATTAGAGGCTCTTAAAAGGAGGAACACCCTGAGGCTGGACATGGTGGCACCCTTAGCCTGTCACCTGTTGATGCCTCATCATAAGCCTTGCCCAGGAAAATTACCAAAGCAAGGAATCTCAAGATTTTCTGTCCCATGAGGCTTAAGCAGAACAGTTTCTCCTGCACATGGGGACCATGCATGTCCTCTTCCAAGCTGACATTCCAAACTGACAGAACAAGCTGACACTCTGAAGCTGCCATCAGTCCAGACCTTGTCTAGAATTAAGAGAATGAGTTCCTGCACTTTGACAGTTCTGAATTCTGAAAAGTTCTTCTGCTGGTTCATAATCTTGTCTGACCACCTGCAGTGACTCTTTGAATTCTGCCTGCCTTTTTCCTTTGCTTTCAGTTCAGCCTCCTGAACCCCTGTGACTGCCTTGCTTAACTCTTTCTTAGCCTGCCTGTGTTACCTGTTTTTCCGTTTACATATTTTCTGTTATGTATGTATTTTCTGTTATATGTGTGTTGTATATATTTGTGTAAAATGTGATCTATGACTTGACTGTTACAGATATTAGAAATTAAGATTGGAATGAAAGAACCTGTATTTGTGGCGTATAACTACTAGATGACCCACAAGTATTCAGTGAACTGTCATGAATGAAAGTGGTGTAGCCTATGAATTTGTTCTTAAATTCAAAATTCTGACATTGTGGAAAGACACAGACATGTTTGGTCTATGTTAATGACAGTTCACTCACAAGCAATGGGTACACTTGCAATTGTGAGGTCAGATTTCAAAAAGCATGATAAAATTTGTATTAAACTTAGCTGATTAAAACTAAAATCATCCATTTGGTGGCCTCTGTAAACATCTCACACCAACAGTGATAGAGGTCATTGCCTGTTATTGTCTTCTTCCCACACAGCTCATTGTTATTCCAGAAAAAGTAAAATGAGAGCAATCTCACAAAATGAGATACATGTAAGGCAGCCCCTGATATGTGAACTAGTGTGCCTAAGGAAAGGGTGTATTGAGGCAGTTCATATGGGATGAGGCAACAATGTAGCATACATGTGAAAGGACTGGGCTGTTGAAGGATATATTGAGAAGGAAACTTTTTCAGAAATTTCTAACTGGAAAATATACAGAAAGGGGAAAGAGAATATTTGAAGATGACTGTGATGACCATCACCATACAGGCCTGTACATGGACTATAGATGCTCAGTGCTCTCTGTTTATAATTGTGAAGTCCAGTGGCTTGCTCAACAGAACCTAAATCAAATGCCCCTGATGCCAAAGCCTATGCCTTTCATTCTGTTTCTTTGTGAATTCATGCTGGTTTGACACAGCACCTATTTTATATGCTTTGTAAGTTGTATTCCTCAGGTGTTTATAAGAACTACATAAGGAATGTAAATTCAAGGCAGCAAATGTACAAATAAAATTGAGTGGATGAGCATACAGTTTTTAGATATTTTGAATTTTTGCAGAATAACAAAGGCATTAGATAATATGGGTTGGTAGTTACTGACAGAAAATCCTCTCTTGTTTCCGGTTCCTCATGCCTGCTTGCCACCCCTCCGGCCCCGTTCTAAGCCACATGAATCATTTGCTGGAACAACTACTATACCTGCTCCTGAAATGTACCTCTCAGCATGTCAGCAACACAGCGGTAATTTTTATAATTTTAAAACAAAGGTTAAAATATAATATTAAGAGAACTAAAGGGGCTGGAGTAGTGGCTCAGTGGTTATGGCACTTGCTTGGCATGCATGAGGACCTGGGTTCGAACCCCAGCACTACATATACAAAGAAGTGTTGGAGCAATGAAAAAATAAAACATTCTCTCATTCTGTCTCCTCTCTCTCTCTCTCTCAAAAAAAAAGAGAGAAATAAATAAAAAGAAAACTATAGATAATTTTAAATTATTAGACATCTTGGATTAAAAATCACTGATTTCATTCATCATTCAAAAAGTTCCAGAATTTTTTTCATATACATTGAGTGCAGTTCTTCTTCTTCTTCTTTTTTTTTTTTGGAAAAATATTGAGCTTTTAAAAAGTGCGCAAGGGATTGTGCTAGTCATTTGAGTTGAAGAAGAAGCAGGAAGCAGAGGAGGAAAAGGAGGAGGAGGAGGAGGAGGAGGAGGAAAACATAAGTTTTGTCATACAATAGAGCCTGTTTTTAGTTTGTTAGCTAATAAGTAAAAATAATTAAAATTGTAAATATGTATCATGAGATATGTATCATGTATAAATGAGATAATGCATTAAACTAAAAGGAATTAAAAATCAGCCTATTTCAGAAAAGGACTGTATGATTCCATAAATAATAAGATAAGAAGTGATTTTAAATGCTGTTTTCCTGGCCTGGTATTCGTTTTCCATTTAGAAGAATGGTACTTCACTTCCTTTGGGAAACTAGCCCTCTCCTACTCATAGTCTACGTCCATTATTCTGGTTTCTGTGGCACAAGTGGGGAGTCAATATTCTGTGCATCTGGCTACAATGATTTTTTGAGGATGGATATTTAATCCAAATATCAAAGTGAAATTTAATTCCTACCCTTCAATTTGATATAAATTCTTTTTTTAATTGGGGTAATCTGGAACTTTATAACTTTGGAGCATCCGAGGACTATAATGAAAGAAGAGATTGATTGGAAAAGCACTCAAAATAGACAAAAGCAGAGCCTAGTGAAGGAAAGAGATAATACTCAAATGATATCATATTTGCCTAACTGAAGTAATAGGATTCAATAAATGTCTTTGTTTCAGTCTCTTTTCTAAACTAAATTAAGTGGATTTTGCAGATGATGAGTTTATAAATCAGATATGTCAAATTTGAGGTGATATAGGCTGTCATACATTGGACTTCTCTCTTTCATAATGGCAAGATTATGGGAAAATTGTTCTATCTAACCAATTTATCTACATTAATGTGTCTTAGTTATAATGACGAGTGGATAAACTATCCAGGGTGAGAACATGCACAGAAACTATGTACATATGTTATAGTGTATTACATATATACTATACTTATCATGTATAAATTATATATCTGTATACACATACACATGAGTATATCTGTATATATAAATGTACATTATATACATGTATGTGAGTGTATATGTGTATGAGTGTGAGTGTGTATGTGTATATATATATAGAGAGAGAGAGAAAGAGAGAGAGAGAGAACACACCAAGCTCTGATCTAAATTTAGAATTGGGAGAAGAAAATTCTTTCAAGGAAAATAGAGATTGAAGAACAAAAGAGGTAGGAGAAAAATTAAAATGTCTTAGAAAATAATGAGAAAGATTTTAGGATAAAATGGTCAAAACTTCATTGTACTTTCAGTGATGGGTCAGGATCTGCCTTTAATTTCCACCCTTTGATTTCCTACTCCAGTAGGTGTTAATTCTTGCTTCCACCATTAGCTTAAAGACTGGTTCCTGTTGTGAAGTTTCTTTTTAGCTCTTTGGCCCATTTATTTATTGGGTTGTTTGTGTTTTTGTAGTTGAGGTTTTTGAGGATTTTGTAGATTCTGGATATGAGTCCCCTGTCTGAGGAATCATAGTCCCTGATTCTTTCCATTTCTGTAGGAAACCTATTGACTCTTTTGATTGTTTCCTTGGCAATGCAAAAGCTTTTTAGCTTAATGGCATTCCATTCACTGATTTTTGACTTTACTTCTTTCACTTTCGGAGACACGTTGAGAAAGTCTTTGCTTACTCCCAAATGCTGAAGTGTTGGACCTAATTTGTCTTCCATCAGTTGCAGGGTAGCTGGCTTAATTCCTAGCTCCTTGATCCATTTTGATTTGATTCTCGTGCAAGGTGAAAGATATGGGTCTAATTTCAACTTTCTGCAAGTGGCCAATGAATACATGAGAAAGTGCTCTAAATCTCTAGTAATCAGAGAAATGGAAATGAAAACTACATTAAGATATCACCTCACGCCAGTCAGAATGGCAAAATTGAAGAAAATAAACAATAGATGCTGGAGGGACTGTGGAGAGATAGGCACACTAACACACTGTTGGTGGAGCTGCAGAATTGTATAGCACCTCTGGAAAGCAGTGTGGAGATTCCTCAAAAAATTAGGGATGAGACCACCATATGATCCTGCTATTCCTCTCCTGGGTATCTTTCCAGGGGATTTATAATCAGCGCATTATAGTGACACGGCAATATCTATGTTCATAGCAGCCCAATTTACAATAGCTAAATCATGGAAACAAGCCATATGTCCCTCCCTGGATGAATGGATCCAAAAGCTGTGGTACATATATACCATGGAATTTTACACAGCAATTAGAAACAATGATATTGCAGCCTTTGAAGGTAAATGGATGGTTATGGAAGAAATTAGGCTGAGTGAAATCAGCACAACCCAGAGAACCAAGGGTCGAATGTCTTCACTCATCTGTAGAGGCTGGAACTAGACCCTGGCCATTAAGAGAGGTGATCTTTTATCAGGTATTAAATCCAGATATCATGTAACGTTACACAACCTAATACTTTTCTTTAGAGATATGGGCAGGGGAAGGGAGGAATAAGGGTGGGTAACTAGGTGGGGGTAAATCTAATCTTCAGAATCTATATATGTTATATGTTATTTTGTTAAAAATTTCTATGATTGTTCAACAAATAAATTTCTCAATAAAAAAAGTTAAAAAAAGAAAAGATTGGTTCCTGCACTTGGTAAGAAATATTGGGACATATCCTTTGCCCAGGCTATTGATCATTGTGTTTTGTTAGTAACCTGTGGAGCAACATGCTTAGCTCTGTATGCTCTCTACCTTTTAATACTTATTTGAATTTCCCTCATTCTTTCTTGATTCTAATCTGATATTGGCATTGGTAACTGACCACCTGACATGAATTATATAGTGATCTAAAACTTTTGATGAATAAATATGTCTGATCCTTAGTATGAATTATCAGAGACTGACATCATACATCTCTATCATTCCTTAAAATGTCACCATGATTGCTCTGGTCCTGGTTACTACCTATTTGATTCTTGAGCTGTATATTAGTCTGTTTTCTGTTACTATAATGAAATACCAGAGTCTGGGTACTTTATAAAGAGAAATGTTTATTTAGCTCACTAATCTAAAAGTTCAAGTGAATGACTTCAGCATCAGTTGAACTCTTATGAGGACTTCATGATGGACAGCATCACAATGGCAGAGTGCATGTAAGAGAAGGACAGAATCACATGGTATGACAGAAACTTATAAAAAACAGAGGGGACAGACTTGCTCTTTTATAGTAACCTTCTTGATTCTATGAGAACTACCTCAATTCCTTATAAAAGCAGCATCACCAGTGACCTGATAATCTCCCGCTAGGTACCAACTCTTATGCAACCATGCTGGGGACAAATCTTCTAACACATGAACCATTGGGGGACAAGTCACTTCTGAACCATAGCATCTACCTCTGTCTCTAAGGTTCATGTCCTTCTTATAATGAAAAATGCATTCTTTTCATCTGCATTTTCCCCAACATCTAAACTTGTTTCAGTGTCACTCAACTCCTAGTCAAAAGTCTCATCTGAGACTAACTCAAGGCAACCTCCTTCCAGTTTTGAGCCTGAATAATTTAAAAAATGTACATGCTTCCAAGATAGCATGGTAGGGAAGAGATAGGATATACATTTGTATTCCAAAGTAAGAAATATGGATGTAAACATCATCATCAGGATAGACATTAAGCCCTAAAGCTCTAAGTATGGTATCCTGGGCACACTGTGATGTGGAATGAACCTCCCAAGGAATCAGGAAGTTTCACTCCATGGCCTTGCTAATCATAGGCAAGATGGATGCTCCCTTGTGCTACATGCTAATATTCACAGCTTTCTCAACTAGCATTGGATACTGCTCGTTATAGTGTCCCAGCTGCTGTGCTATTCCCATGAATCATTGAGGCACTCCATTAGACAACCTCTGCAGGGCTCTGACCCTATCGAAAACATCTGCCTGGTTTCCAAGAGTTTCCTTTGACATCTTGGTGGAAAGCATCGTGAACCCATAACTTTTGCATTCTGTGCCCTGGAAGCATCAGCATCATGTGGTTACCACAAAAGGTTTGCCACTGGACTGAGCTATGTTTGGAATCACTGGAACCACAGCTGCACCTTCAGAGTACTTCACCAGAAAATAAAATATAGAAATCCGAGGCAGGTCTTGGTTGACAGCCCATGGAGAGCATGCATGGGGTCCCTGAATCCTTTGTGTCTTTCTAGGTCTCTGGACCTGTGATGGGAGAGCTGGCCTTATAGATTTCTTTCTTTCTTTTTTTTTTTAATAAGTGATCACATGAGATATAGAAAGATTTTTTTTTTAAAGAGAGAAGGACAGTGAGAGAGTGAGAAAGACATAGAGAATCCATTTTTATTGAGTTTTTCACATGGCTTTCGTTGCTCTAACACTTGGTTGTGTATGTGGGTGCTGGGGTTTGAACCCCTTTACTTGCGCATGCCAGGCAAGCGCCGTAACCACTGAGCCACCACTACAGCCCATGGCCTTATAGATTTCTAAGGTGCCCTCTTCTTATCTGTGCTAATATCTTTAGAAAGTGGTTGCTTAGCTGCACCCTTGAACACATTTTTGTATTTTCCAAGATCAGCTGCAATTTTTCAAATCTTTCTGTTCTGTTTCTTATTGCTCCTGGGTCTCACTGTAAATCTGACTAAAAGTGGCCAATAATACCCATATCATAGCTTGAATGCTTTGGTGTTTAGACACTTATTCTGCCATGTAAACTGGTTCATTATTCTTAAATGTACCCTTCCATAAAGCTCTAGGGCATGGACATAATTCAGCAAGTTCTTTACAATGGTATAACAAAGGTGACTTTTGCTCCAATTTGCAATCCAATTCTCATGTCCATCTGAGACTACTTCCCTAGTTTGCTTGTTTTCTGAGTTTTTACTAGAATTACCCATAATGCTTTCTTATGGCATTCTAAACTTTTTGTAGCCTATTTGAAACTCTTCTACCTTCTATTACCCAGTTCCAAAACATTTTCTCACATTTTCAGGTATAGTGATGGCAGTTGCCCTGTTCCTGGAATCAATTTTCTGTTACTGTAATGAAAAAGTGCAGGCTGGGTATATTATAAAGAAAAATATTTTACTTTGCTTACAAATCTCAAGGATCTATGACTTGGCTTTTGCATCAACTGGTGAAAACCTCATAATGGACGACATTGCAATGGTGTGTGTGTGTGTGTGTGTTTTCGTGCATGAAGGAAAGATACAGGAAACCAAAGAGACCAGGGACATGTCAGGGTTGCTGTTTTATGATTTTTTTAAGATGGAGACAGAGATAATTAATTTTATTTATTTTTCTGTCTAGCATTTGTTTCTCTGACACCTCGATGTATGTGTGGTGTTGGGCTTCAAACCCAGTCCTTGCACATGACAGGCAAACAATCCAGCCACTAACCCACCACTCCAGTCCAGGCTTGCTCTTTTATAACCTTTTTCTGAGAAATCACTGGAGTCCCATGAGAGCTACATTAATTTCTTCTGAGGGTACCACGCCCAGTTACTTATTAACCTCCCACTAGGCACTACCTCTTAAAGGTTCTACTGCCTCTTAAAACTGCCTCATTGGGGACATGAACCCAAAGAAGGATAAATCAAATTGAAGACAGAATGGGCTGATGTAGCATAGAGAGAATGAGGAGTAAAAAAGATAACTGAAATGTCATTGATATCCACTAATGAACTCTGGACAGATCAGAAGCACTGAAAAGCATTTGATTAACATCACATTTTAGAAAAATCTAAATATGAAAATTAGAAAAAGGAGCAATATTGCATTTTTCTTTACCTAAAAGTGCCAAGAAGTAAATGAGTGAATTACTGCATCTGTAGGAGGACCAAATAACTAGATAATGAACACATTGGTTTAGAAGGTACAAAGTAGAGGGTGAATGTAGCAAATTGCCAAAAGGGAACAAAAAATTGATTGTGGCCTGTCAAAGAGAAGGAATATAAAGCATGATGTAGCAGTGACTGAACAAGTTCTTTTCCTCACTGTAAAACCTGACCACATACCCTGTGTAATCTATATTTAGATCTTTTAGGAGCTATGGCACACCTACCCTCAATTGTTAAATCATCAGCCTATACTCAGTATATGCTGAGCTGTCAGACTGATCCATGGTCACAGCTGACCTAGAAACCTGGCCACTCTCTAGCAAGCTTAGAATTGAGAATTAAACTTAGGACCGGGTAAAAAAGTGTATGCAATGGGGGTATATCACAAAGTCAGAGGTCAAAAGTAATAAAAAGTCAAAGCTATATAATTTCTCAAAAGTCAAAGACCAAATGCAGTTTGTAGGTCAATAAAAAAGGGGTGGTTCGAAAAACAAGCAAGTAATCAGGGAGGAGAAGAAATTGAAACAGGGGGCTGTGATACAAAGAGTGTTCCTTATTCACTCCTTAAACTTTCAAGTCCTCCAGTTTGGTATCTGGTCTGAGAGCAGCCTGTGTACCCTCAAGGAAGATGGGGACAGAGGATGTCAGATCTTCATCAGCCTAATTTACTTCAATGTTAAGTGAATAAGACCAATGGGGATATAATACTCGATCCACACATGAACATGGATGCAAAAGTTAATGAAAACATAAAAATTAATTAACTTCTACTTGTAAAAATACCTCATATGGGAAGATCTTTTTTTCTTCCTATCAGATTTTAAATTCAGTCATATGGAAGTAACTATATAACATATGCTTAAGTATCAAATACTTGAAATAGCTTACTTTTCCCATTCTTGGAAGTTTGGTTTATTATCCTCAGAGTAGGCTGAGAGATACTGATTTTTGCAAAAACATGGTAGTTTTTGGAAGACATGGTTTTTATGTTTCTCTTTCCAAAAGGGAATATAAGGCATATTTCATATACAAATGTATAGTTTGTATGTTTCAGATTTACAGGATTGGCTTCTAAGTATTTTGGCAAAGGAGGGTGAATTTCACTTTCAAAGAGATCTGATCTTTGCTTTTAAGGCATAAGCACCTGCAATCAGAAGAGTTGCTGTTGTTTCATGTACTAAACAAGCAGAAATTATGCCCATTGCTAATTAGGATGATAAGTATCCAGCAAATTGTCCAAGATAACACCACATAACACTCTGAACACCACGATTACTGAGCAACTTCCCAACTCAACCTTTTGAAGCAAACCTTAGCACTGGCTAAGTAAAAGAAAACTTCAGCCTGAGTAATAATGATATGAAAATGGATAGCTGCAGCTCCCTTCCTGAGATTGTTGTGATTATAGCTCAGACTCAGATTAAAATATATTTCTTGTGAGAGAGAAAACACATATTGTTCTTTTAGATGTTCTAACATTTAGTGATTTTCCTATGATTATCTCAATCCATATTACATTTGGTTTACTGGTTTAAATAAAATCCAGTTTAAAAAATAATATTAATTAAATAAAATCCAGTATACAGTATTTGCTTTTTTTTTTCTTCTGAGTACTCTTTTCTGAGCTTAAGTCTAAAATTCTGTTGTGCAGTTCTGAATGCATTTGATCCACACTCCCTGGATCAAAGCTGAGGCAGGTGCCATCTCTCCTTTTGCCCTGTCCCTTTTCCATTCTGGACATTGTCCTCATTTGTAGTAAAATGCCAAAGCAACACAGCCATGCATATATAGTACTTAAAGTTGTTGTGAAGCTTTCTTTCATATGAAAACAACCCATTCTCATATGATGAGGAAAAAACTGAACTCAACCTGATTTCTTGTAAAGAAAGGTCAGTGAATATGATAATTCACATTTCTTTGGAATGCTTGTATGTTGTGATAGCAGTTACCTGAAGGGCAAAAAAAGATGCATATCTATCCTTAGTTTTTCTTTGAATTAGAAAACCCCACAGTATTTATGCCTCCTAAAAGTCGCTTAATTATCACAAGTATTCTATCTCTTTACCTCTTCACTAGCAATTGCAACTGTGCTATGAGGAAAGGAACAATTTCAGAATCCCTTTAGCCTTTCTTAACACTGAAATCTTGATATCTGAAAATAAATTTTTATTTTCTATCTATCCTGGATCTTTACAATTAGCCTTCAAGTAGCTCCCCTTTCAATCATCTCAAGTTCATTAAAGCTTTTGTAATTAACCCCACTTTTTCCCACAACATACAAAGCTAATATATTTTCCTTTATTTTTAGAAAGATTAAGTAAAATTATGGCTTTGCTGCATCATCGTGGCTTATTATGTGCTCTCTTCTGTTGTAAACTCTATTACCTTAAGGGTCAGACTATTTTTGGGGGGATGAATAGACTTCAAGCTATCTCCTGTGCCACAATCCCTTAGTTACTTAGTTACTAGAGTAAAGAAGTTTCCACTTGCCACTTGCAAATATGTTTCTACTTGCCATTTTTAAATTACTGTTACCTTTGGATGTGGGAGAATGTCTTCCTTTGTCAAGATGGCAATGGGAGGCACAAGTGACAATCCCTTTTCCTTAAGATTTGGGACTGCACAAAACTGTCAGTTTTAAAAATGACACTGTGGCAACAGCCTTTCTTTAACATGGTGCCTTTCATTTTTGACTCCTGCTGTTCCTGACAGTTGAAATGGCAGCAGGAGGTAGAAACTAAAGTAAATTCTCTTGGCATTTGCCCTTAGGTAGAAATTAATAATAGAAGAAGCAGGCATGTGCTTAAAAACAGTAAGTGTCAGATGTCACACAATGGAATGTGACCAATCCCCTAATGAAATGACCCAAACTGTTCATAATTTTCCAAAGATAGACTTAATTCTCACAGTTGCTTGCATTGTTAATCTATGTTCTTACACTTGGAGAGCATTTGTTGTGTTCTGGAATGTTATGCTCCACTTCAAGAACTATGCCAAAAATTGCAACTGTATTTATCACTTAATCCTAAATTACTTGGCTGCACTGAATGTGATAAATTGTGCATTGTAATTTTTCTTTTTCATTCTAATTGCATTTCTGATTTCTGATGCATTTCTGATTTCACATTTTTTTATATAATTGCGTTACGTGGCATCAAATAGCTCAGCTAATTTAAACCTAAACATTAACACCATAGTTTTACATATTTATTAGAACTATATGGACCATTCTATCTTGCTAGCTTATTTATGTGTTGCTGGATTTTATTGTCTCTCTTCTTTGTCTCATGTCTTCTAGTTCTGTACCATCAGCTGGTTTTTACATAACATTTTCAATTCCTTTCTTTGTGGATGAATGCTCTATTCCCAGGACCTGGGATCTGGACATACAATAGAATTTAAATGATCCTTTCTCAAACCCCATTTTGCTCCTTGAATTCCCATATTCAGCTCTGGGAATAAGCCAGGGCACTTAGCTATGTGGTTATGTATGATATATACCTTCTCTCCTTTTGCTCAATAAATTTCCTATCAGTTCCTGTGGTAGCTGAATAATACCTTAGCATGTACTTTAAACTGTTCCATAATCTCCCTTTCCTTGGCTGAAGTGATATATATTGATCTATGTATTTATCACTTCCTTAACATCATTTCATAATCCTTTTAGCTCTCCCAAATGCCTCTTTCTCAAGCATGATTGCTTCTTATTTTATTTATTTGTACATTTTGTACATATTTGGTTCATTCTATTCAGGGTATTTTCCTTACTAGATGAGCCTCCTAATTCTTGAGCAAGATTAATTGTCCTTTAACAATTCATATTTCTTTCAGTTTTATATAGTTTATTGATTTCATATATTTAATTTTGTCTTATTTGAGTGATCCTTCAAAATTTATTTTATGTAAAGTATGTGATGATTTAATGTTTCTTGTGTGATAATTGATTGTGGATGGTAGTTAGCTATTCTATTCTGTATTACTAATCTATCATTTATATTAATACAAATTAAGGTAGAAGCTGCTCCATTTTCACCATTTTAAGAAAGAATATTTTCCCCAAACTTACTAGGTACTCATAAATTTTTATTTTAAAATTACAGGTATGTTACTGTGGTGTTTTGATTTATAGCAATCACAGATATACTCTTCTTCATTTCATTGCACTATTCTTCATTGTCAATTTCTTATTTTTCTATGTCAATGAAAAAGCCATTTCACTCTTTTTTCCAGTATAGGAGTTCCAAAACTTGGTTGTGTATCAGAATCTTATGGGGACTTTTGAAAACTATACATTCTCAGGAATTATTTCAGATTTATGGATCTGAATTTCCTGTTAAAGATGAAAAAAAATCAGTATCTCTCTGCCTACTGTGAGGATAATAAACCAAACTTCTAAGAATGGGAAAAGTAAGCTATTTCAAGTATTTGACACTTAAGCATACGTTATAAGGTTACTTCAATATGCCTGAATTTAAAATCTGATAGGAAGAAAAATAAATTAGACATGAGGAGAGTGGATCTTCCCATATGAGATATTCTTACAAGTAGAAGTCAATTAATTTTTATATTTTAATTAACATTTGCATCCATGTTCATGTGGATGAGTGGATCAGGTATGAACACATACTACTGCAGTACATTTTGACCTCAGAGATAATAATTCAGAACCTTCCCAACTCCTTTTTTTGTTTCTTTGTTTGTTGCTGTTGTTCTTGGAATTGGTGTTCATTAGTGTATATATATTTTTTATTTGTTTATTTGCTTGTTTGGTTGATTGATTTTTACTGTTGCTGTGATTTGTTGTATTTGTCTGCTGTGTCCATATTGCTGGGGTTCGACCTGTGGTGGTCTGCAATATTGCAAACTAGTCCTCGATCTCTTTGGACTGAAAAGACCCCTAGTCCTATTACCCCATTCTTTCCTTTACTCTGTCAATTCCTAAATTGTATTCTGATCTCTCTCATCCTCCCTCAAAGTCGTCACCCCACTCTCATCCCATTTCTATCTTTTCTTTATTTTTAGCAGAATAGCCTACATCATCTCTACTACCTTGTAGTTCTATATCCTAATTCACAAGTTCCACACTACCTGCCTACCTCATTCCCTTTGCTCTCTAGACATTTTTTTTTTCACCTACAGGTATCCTGGTAGACTGAAGTGAACGCCAAATTTGAAAACGGGTGTTTGCTTGCTAACCAAGTATAGTGTGAGAGCTATCAAGGAAGAAAACTGCTAATCTAATTGCTTCTATAGGAGCTAATCAACATTGTAACAGCTACAGTCAACTTTGTCTATTGAATGCCTTGGCTGCACTGATTGACTTCTTCCTCTTATCCCCTAAGGTATTGGAGAACCTAAAGGTCCACAATACTTCACAGATTGGGGTGCCAGTCATTGAACTGTGCTACCCAAATTGTACTACACCCCAACTAAGTAAAGAGCTAAAAGCTCCGATACCATCAACAAAGTCCGCAAGAGAATTATTCAGTGTCGGACCTCAAGCCATACTCCATGTAACTGAAAATGAGGAAAAAGGGAAATAATCCTACACCTCAACCCTAAAGCGCTTCATCCAAGGTGTCTATGGTCAGGGTACTAGATGAAAACCTAGAAAAATGTATCCACAATATGATTAGTATTCAATCAAAGAATTAAAATAAGATTTAAGGAAAGAGATAAGAGAGCAATTTGAGGAGATGAGAGACCATATATATAAAGAGATAGATATTCTGAAAAGAGAAGTAGCAGAGCTCTTAGAATTGAAAAATACTGTCAACCAAATTAAAAGCTCATTGGAAGATACTAATACCAGAGAAGTATAAAATAGAACCTCAGCTCTTGAAGAGTGAACATCAGACAATGAAAACAGGCTGAGCTATTCTGGTGTTCATTCTTCAAGAGCTGAGATTCTATTTCTATTCAGACAAGAAAAGAAGCTTATTGAGCATGATCAAAACTTCCAAGTAGTATTTGACACAATGAGAAGAACTAATCAGAGAGTAATTGGTATTGAAAAAAAACATTGAACAACAAACAAGTGGCATTCTGAGTGAAATTGCCAAGGAGAATTTTCCCCAAATCAGAATTGATCCAGAAAATCAAATTCAAGATGCCTATAGGACGTTAAACAGACCTAACTAAATGAGAACTTCACTGAGGCACATCATTTATAAAAAGAATAACGCAGAAATCAATGAAAGAATCCTTAAATCAGCAAGGAAAAAACAACAACTCACAATTCAGAGCAGAAAAATTAGGATTAATCTGGATTTCTCAGATGAGACAATAAAGGTCAGCAGAGCATGGAACGATATTTTTCAAATTTTGAAAGGAAGCAATTTTCAGCCAAAGATAGTATATCCTGCAAATGTCAGCTTTAAATGAGACAGGTAAATTAAATACTTCAATGATAAATTCAAGCTAGCAAGGTACATGAACACAAAACCTGCACTACAGAAAATTCTCAAGGACAAACTTCATTCAGAGGAACACCCAAATGACTTCCAAAACCCTTAAACAAAAGAAAGTCAATAATCAAAAAACACACTAAAAGATATCCAAGATGGTGCAAAACACAGCAATAGTCACAAAGTCAGGGACCCAGATTCCCATATCTATTCTAACTCTGGACATGAAAGGACTCAATGCCCCAGTTAAAAGACGCAGACTGGCTTACTGGATCAAAAAACAAAATCCAACAATATACTGCCTACAGGAGACACATCTCACAACTGAAAATAGACAGACTGAAAGTGAAAGGTGGGCAAAATATCTACCAGGTTTGTGGCCCAAAAAAGCAAGCTGGCATTGTGATCCTTGTATCTGATAAAGTCAATTTAGATGAAAAACTAGTCAGAAAGGATAAAGTATATCACTATATCATAGTAAAAGGAATAATTTATCAAGAAGACATAGAGATAGTTAACATTTATGCCTCCAATTACAACCCTCCCAAATATATGGGAAAAAATACTCAAGGATATTAAATCCCTCATCAATCTCAACACAATAATATTGGGGGACTTTAATACACCATTAGCAACAATAAACAGATCATCAAAGCAAAAAATCATCGAAGTTATCTCTTACCTAAACAACTCTAATAATCAGCTGGACTTAATAGGATTTACAGAACATTCCATCCCAAATAGGCTGAGTTTACCTTCTTCTCAGCAGCTCATGGATCCTTCTCCAAAATAGACCACATCCTAGTCCACAAAGCTAACTGTAACAAATATAAAAAAAAGTTGATATAGTCCCATATATCATGTCAGACTACAATAGTATGATCTTAGCAATAAATACCAAGAAAAACAACAGAAACAACTCAAATACTTGGAAATTGAATAATACCCTGTTAAATGAAGAATAAATGGATAAAAGAGGTAATGAGAACAGAAATTAAGAAATTCTTGGAAATGCATGAGAATGATGAAATAGTGTATTAAAATCTGTGGAACAGTATGAAATCATTCTTAAGAGGTAAATTTATAGCACTGAGTGCCTTCATCAAACATCAGGAAAGAGTCCAAATAAATAGACTTATGCTCCAACTCAAATCCAGTCCCAAACCTAATAAAAGACAGGAAATAACCAAGATCAGACCTGAAGTCAATGAAATTGAGAACAAAAAAAAAATACAAATTATCAACAAAAGAAAGAGTAGTTTCTTTGAAAAAATAAATAAATGTCTCAAACTCAGAGACTCAGGGCTGAATGTTTTCTCTAGAATACAATTGGAAACAGACTGAAAGTAACCTAAGCTAATAACCTTAACATGGGTGAATTTTAAAACGAGCAGGGGGAACCTTACCTAGGACTCTGGGGGATGAAGGGAAGGTGGCAAGGAGTAGGGGTGGGAATAAGAGGGATATCAAGGCAGGTGGAGGGAGGGTGTAGTTGGGTTATCAACCCAGTGAGGAAGCTTTCACTTCCATGAGAAGCCCAACTAACATGGGGGTAAAGTAGGGAAAACATGGGATCGGGGGAACCCAAAGAGAGGAGATCATGAACTGGAATCAGCCTTGGCTTGCTTGGTCAATCTATCTTACAGGACTTTTTCTTCTTTTATGGCACAAATTCCCTATTCCCAATTTCCTTCTAGACACGTGGGAGCATGCCATTCATGTTTGTAAAATCTAGAGCTAGTCTGTACTGTTTCTTATCAATGAGCATATATCATGAGAACCTGTCAGGACAAGTTTCAAGGCAGCTTGTTTGCTTGCTTGTTTTCTTCTTTCTTTCTATTTTTAAATAATAGAGAAGCAACTCTCTAGACAAGAAGGAATGAATAAAAGGAAAACATAACCAAAGAAATAGGTGGAGAATTAGACACATATTTGAAACACGGAGGAAATTATTTTGAAAGTATCAAAAATCAACATCACTTCTCTAGCATGCATGAAGCTGTGGGTTCATTCCACAAAACTGAGATTAAAAAAAAAAATTCAGGGCCAGGGATGTGGGAGGTTTGACACTTTGATTAGCCACCTTGTAATGGATATGTGATATGAACAAAGAAGTAAATAATTATTTAAAGCTACTGAGCATTGAAGGCTATTGGTTACTGAGTCAATACTTAAATCATCCTGATCAATACATAGTGCATACAAAATACATCCTTGATATGTACTATTTTGAGACATAAAACAGGAAATTCACCATCTAATAGTGTAGAAAGTTTTAATAAGTTTTACAGTTAAGAATGTACCTTTATTCCAAAGATGTAAAACTTATTGCAAAACTTCTCTATATAATATCATTGTTTTTAAAAATAAATATAGGTAATATAAAAACTTATTCAATAACTACAAAATGTAGAACCATTAAAACTTAAATTCAAGGACCGTAAATGTATATAATTATGATCTACCATATGAAAATAATATTAATTTAAATTTTTAAAAAATTCTAGGGGTCGTAGACCTTTATAATATATATTATTACCTTATGTAGGCAGAAACATTCCTAAGAATTATCTTTTTTCTCTACAAATATTTGTTAATTAGATAACTGGTTTTTTTTGAGTCAGCTAATTCTAGTGTTGAAAATTATAGTTGTTAGGTACAACTTTTTTTTATTAGATGATATAGAGTTACAATTGAAGAGGAAACATTATCAAACATTCAAGAACAAATGTATATATACTTAGTTATCCAGAGCTAATGCCATGTCATGGATGCCCAGCTTGGGTTCCCCATGTTGATGTTTCCCCCAGAAGAACCCCTGAGTTAAATGGATATCTCGTGGAGGTCAGAGATTACCTTCTGAGATGATTCCCCTATATTCGCATCCTCCAGTCTCCTAGGTGATTTTCCTAAAGGTACAACTTTCTTAATCTGAAGAAAATTATTTTCTGGAAGGTTAAATTCTAGTCTACAAGAATTTGGCCTCTGAGTCAGCCAATTCTGCTGCTGGATAACCATAATTATTAAGTAGAATTTTTTTTTATATGTAGCAAAATCTTTTCTGTATTACTTAATTTTTGCAAATTCTTCCCCTAAAGAAAGTTTTAGATTAAATCTATTCCATTGTTCACATGAAAATTCTTAAAATATTTGAAGGGAGTTGTCATGTCCTCCTAAACTCTTATTATGTTTCTTCAACCATTCATTACAGGGTAACCTTGTAATGCCTTTTGAAGAAATTGATTGCTCTCTTCTATACCCTAGTTTACAAATGCCTCTTTTAAGGTACTATTAGAAGAGCATCTGATGTGCCAGATGGAGTACGACAGTTTCAGAACATATGAGGATTATTCTTCCTGGGCATTATGCTTCTGTTTTTACAGTTTGGGATTACATTAGTTTTTTTAGAAGTTGAATCAAGTAATTGGATCATCTAAATCCACCAGAACTTTTATTCATAATCTGTTTTCAAACTGAGGTTTCCTCTCTCCTTTTCTTGTATATTAGATTTCTAGAAAATAATATAGAACTTTATTTTTAGTATATTGCAAATTATTATGTTGAAGCAAACATTACTGAAATTTAATTCCATAAAATTATAACTTCAATTAAATCTTTATATTTGTGTTTATAAATTAACACTATTGATAAGTGAAATGTTTACTTTTTTCCTTAGTTTATTAGATTCTTTGGGATGACATATTACTATAAATTTTAACTATGTAATGTAATTGCTTACATACTTATTTGAAATATGTCAAAGTTAAATATATCATTGGTGAATTTTTTGTGAATTATTCATTCATAGAGGTTTTTCCATTCATGTTACTTCCAAGAAAAATATGTTCAAAATAAAATTATTTTAAAATATTAAACATCATCAACAGTAAAATGAATAATAAATGACTTATTATATTGAATATTGTATGAAGTACAAAACCTGGCAGAAGCAAACTGTGATGCTTGAATTTATGTTAGTGGTTACTCTTGAGCATGACTGGATTGTAACTGGAAGAGGGGAAGGAGGTGCTTCTGGGATGCAGATAATACTTCTGTTTCTTGATCTAGGGTATAGATATACGATTGCTGGAATGTTACTTGTATATTTACTTATAATTTATTTTATGCTTCAATAGAAAATTATGATGTTGAGTATTTTCTTACTGATAATTATGTTTATCTAAAATTATTGAATTCATACAGTAGACGGTTTGAAAGATAGAAACTGTTTCAGATTTTCACTCAGAAGAAATGTTTCATCTGCAAGCTGTCCTTACTTTGGTTACATTTTAAAGAACTAGTGTGAATTTGCTACAGTTTTGCCATTGCTTAAGTATTGCACCTATAGGAAATGTCCCTTCCACAAACAGAGCATTTCAAGGATGATGGTACCATGTGGAATTTGAATTGTTTTTAGAAGGTGACAGAAATTGGCTAGTGAGATCTCCCTCTGCCTGCCACCCCTCCTCGTGCCAGGAAGGATGTACTTCTTTACACAACGGACTATAGGCTTTTACATTTCTTTATTCACTTGGCAACAGGCCTTGCTGGATGCTTTTATGTCTCTATTGAAATCTGCTGAAAGTGGCAGAATTTGCCCATTAGAAACAACTTATTGTCATTTGCTTCAAGACATTGGACTAAACTATAATTAATAGTAAGTTTAAAAGAATGTAGTCAGTAGGTACTGGTGACTAGAGCTGGAAAAAATCAATAGAGAGAAGCAATAAGAAGCAATAGAAAAAGCAGACAAAGGCCATTGAAATAAAGAAGAGAAGAAAAAGACCTGAGCGGAGAAATGAGAAATGAAGGGACAAAAAGACAAAAAAGAGGACAATGTTAAAGTTATCACCCTTCATCATCTTACTCAATCCCCATTCCCATCCTTCCCTGTCTGTCCTATTGCTATTCTACCTGAATCTTGCCGTGTTCTTCCTTTCCTACTTTCTTAATTGGAAGCTGTTTAGCCTCATCCTTACAGAAAACTTCCCCACCTCTCTCGCTCAGGAAATCTTTTCCTTTTTTCCTTATTAGTTTGAATCTTGTAAAGAACATTGATCACAAGTGGGATGCTCTGTGTGTTTCTGAGAATACCAGGAAAATGTAGCACCTAAGACACAGCCCCTTGGGTCTAGGTCTTTCTGTGGCTGCATTTACCCTGGTTCAGGATGCTGCATTCAGGATCCTATTCCTTCATATGTTCCTCTCTGGATGATGCGATTGTACCAATTTACCAATTAGTATTTCTTATAAAAATATATACAAGTTTCTAAAATTAAACCTAATCTTCTAGAATTCTGTGTATGTCTTGGTGTTTACATAAATGTTTTTGGTTTGGGCTTAGTTTGAAGTTTGGGGCTTGTAATTGCTTTCATTCGTTCTCTATTGTTCTGTAACTCAAAGGTGAGGTTATAGAGAAAAAAAACATTTCTCAAGTGCCTACTTCATGTCAATGCTTTCTTGGGAAAGCAAGGTTGGATAGTAAGATGTACTACAGTGTAGCAAAAATTTAGGAGAAGCAAAACCCTTCATTGCAAATAACTAATGTAGGAAATCAGTGTTGAGGAATGATAGATCTTAGTTTAACTTTTTATATGTTAAAACGTGTAATTTTTCTTTATGTGTGATATTCACAGGTCTATATAACCTTAATTTTGTAGTCAAAATGTTCTTTGCAAATATAGACAGAAGACTAGTCTCATGGGATCAAGTAGAGTTAAAAACAAACCTCACAAATAATTTTTAGAGTGCAAGTAAACTGATAAACATTACAAAGTGTCTCAGAATAGCTGTGTATGTGTCCATAGTTCAGGAGGGATTTCCTTGAGTTCCTCACCCTCAGCATTAGCTTACTTTTAAGATCTGGGTTTAGCTCTTGGGGAGCATATTACTTTTTATTAATTGTTTTATTTCTGTTATCTCTACATCCTGATATTCTAACTACTTTAGAGACCTGGGCAAACACACTCTATTATTCATCATCATCAGAGTAAAAAGTAATCTATACATTACCTCCAGTTAGGGGTATTTCTTTCTTCCAATTTAAATCTGAGCCAATGTGGTACATTTTCACTGCATTTTTAGATATGTGAAATTTTCACCACTCTTAAAATTAAAATTTTGTAAATAATATAATCTGTTTGATTTCATGACAACAGACTTAAAAATGAAAACCTTAGAAATATCTAGCATTTAAAATAATACTATTAAAATTAATGATCTAATAATTTTAAGCAACTAAATGTTTCTTAACTATTCTCTTTTACATGGCTGGCATTTTAATGCAATTAGTATTAATTGAAGACAGAAGTTCTTTGGTAAAGGCACTAATGATACTATAACTGAAATCAAAGTTGATTTGAAATATTAAACTAATAGATGCATATCTTTGGGGGAAATACTATGCTTCCTTCACAATTTGAGAGCAGTAGAGGATAAATAAGTAACATAATTCCCCTTTTTTCAGGCATAAAGAAAAATATGAGAATGTATAATTGAATTATGGAGCATAAGTGTATTTGCTACAGGAATTAGGGGAGCAATGGGGAGTGAAGATTTGATCCTACAATGTTATATCAGATTTAGATGAGTAGAAGGAAGTAGGAAAGGTCTTTTTGAGAAGGCTAAAGGCTGAGATTGATTGTGAGGCTTGAAGAATAGAGACTCTGAGTGTGGCAGTTGGTATATGTTGAAATATACCAACTCTTTCTGCAGGAGAGTAGTTTCAATTAGAAAGAAGGTCAAATTATAAAGTCTTGAAGGCCATGAAGGTTAAATAGAAGCAAGAAAACAGAGAGATGGGGAGGCAATAAATATTCATGGGCCATATTTCACACATAATAACAAATAGTATCTATGATTATATTGTCCCATGCCATTTTTAGAAGTTGCATAATTTAAATTGCATAATTTGCATAACAACCTTGTGAGTAGGTGCTATGGTTTCGATGTGGCTTGTCCACAACGGATGCGTGTGTTAGAAGCATTGTCTCCAATCTGGTGATGTTAAAAAGTACTGGCAACTTTATGAGGTAGGGCCTGGTAAGAAGCTCCCTTCATTCTTTGCTAGAGCCAGCCTGGGTTCTCTGACCCCCAAGTGCTGTCTTTGCTCTGACCCTAAAAGGGTTCTTAATAAAGCTCAATCTATTTAAAATATTTTTATTATAAGTTATTCACCTCTGGCATTTAATTGTAGTAACAGAAAATTGACTAACACAGCAGGTATTGTGATTTTTTTATTTTAAAGAGGAGAAAACTAAGTCATATAGATAATAAGTCATTAAGCTATTTACACAAGTGGTATGTGGAAGAAACAAGATTTACAGTCAGGAAGTTCATCTTCTAAACCATTATACTGAAATGTTTTGCCATTCAATGTCACAAGGAGGCTGGAGGCTCTAGGGTTAATAATTTATATAGTCCTCCTAAATATGTATCATTATCTCAATTTTCAAGTTAATATATGTAATATGCAAGATACAACTGCATCACTGACAACTGAAACTTCTGTTTACCTGAAAATGCAAAGTTGACTGTGATTTCAATTACAATAAAAGGAGAATATCTAATCATTAATCTCAACAATAATTATAGTTAGCAATAATATCTATCAGTCATAATTGGAGATGCTGAAGATATAACCCAGAGATTCTGTAATTTATAAAATATTTTATTTACATATATTTCAAAATTTGTGCATTTTATAATTGCTTTTCCATGAATATTTTTTTATATCAGCACTAACATTGGCTTATTCTGTGTTTAGCCTAACCACTCCCTGTACTTATACTTCGAAGACAGGAAATATATACAAATAAGCTTAAACCATATGATGGAAATAACAATTCTAAGTTTCCTCCACTGTAGAGCCACCTTTATTGCCTTGTGAAAAAGATTCTTAAATTGAGGAAATTGGTAATGGAATGTATACCACTGGTAGCTTGAAATTAGCCATAGGGGGGTATATGTATAGTATGGAAACTGGCAAACACTACAAATCAGGACCTTTACAAGAATTTAAATCTAGTTATATAGAACTACACCATTATTCTACTTCTTCTTTATGGGGTTTTTATAGATTTTACCCTCGCTCTTTCTTATGCCTAGTGTATCTATTATTTTGTTTTTCTTTTGGAAGAGTGTTCACAAAAGGTGGAGAAAGGGGAGTCAATATTTCTTGTGCATCTACTATATATCAGTTACTATGCTTGTTCTACATATTTTTGATATTCATGACACCATTTTCAAACTACTACCATTAAGGTGTAGTTAAGGTGTACTACCATTTTCAAACTAGAAAATTGTGGCTTAGCACCATTCAGTTGAATTTCTATGCAAGGTCCACATGGCTTGAAAGTCCACAATTTTTCCATTGTATTCCACTGATGGTGATAAGTGTAAGTCAAAAAATTTGCCTCTTAGATACATTTAGTTATTAATTTTGAAATATTTTAGGAAGTAATTAACAGAGTTGCCTTGTTCATTTACTGATTCTGTAAGAGCTCAAGAAGTAACTGGCTCCCAGCTTGACAACGAGAGGCCTCAAAAGTGCCACAAGGGAGGAGAGAAAGGAAAGACACATGGTATATGGAAGGCATTGCTTCCTATTCAGAGCATTTAAAAAAAACTTGCAGGCGAGAGCAAATATTCGCATCTTAACACCCAAGACATAGTAGCATATTCTTATTTCAGTTAGGGCTGAACTTCTTTACCCCTGGAACTGTAACTTAATAATTGAGATTTTGTATTCTAAAGACTGAAAATAGACATGTTTTTATTCAGTTTGAGAGGAAATAAACATAAAAATGTATCAAAGGTTTATTTTTCCTACTAATCAAATTTTGCTTTAAATTTATTGAAGCTTGGTAGTCCAGGATCCCAAATCTCAGCTCTGCTATTTACTATGTAGTTACTACAGTCTTTTGGTAATTCAACAAACTTTAATCAGAATTTTCTCGTCCATAGTTTAATGATTGTACTAACATTTGCCAAATAAGGTTAGGTGACCATAGATAATGTATATAATCTTTCCAGTCTACCCTTTTAACCAACTTCTATCACATTCCTAGAGAAATTTTAATTTTTGTAAAACTTTTTTTTTAACTGCTCTTTGGTCAGTCCTTTAGACTGTGGTTGCTTGAACTGCTTTGTTTTTTCCACGACACTTCGTCTTGCCTATCTGAAGCTCTAAGTCGAGTTGAGTACTATCTCCAAGCCCTCCCAGTCCATGGTATCTGCTTTAGCATTCACTTTCTCTTCTGGGTTCAGATTCTGTCTCCTCTTTCTCACTTATTTGTCTTCATGAACTCTCTCTGGCATCAGTTGTAATGTTGCTTTGTGCTTTTTTGTTAGTGCTTTACACATGTTTTCCTTTTCTTTCCAACAAGATTTTAAAAGAACTAGAGATCACAGATATTATATTTCTTCATATTTCTCATGGTACCACACAAATAATTTTGCACTTGGACAATCATGAATATGGACTAAAATTCATGATGCTTATATGAGTGTTTAGTAGAGAACTATACACTTGCAAATGTTTGGTAAGTATCACTGTAATTACTAGCCTTACTTCTGTTCTAATTATAGTATATTCAAAGAATCTAATCTTTGTGTCAGTTTTGCTCAATTTCTTGTCCTGCTAGATTCTCATGAAAATTAACAAAAACAGTTTGTTGTGATCTGAATTGTGTCCTCATGATATTTATGTATTGAAGGCCTGACTGCCATTGTATCAGGATGGACTATATTCAAAGACAGGGTATTAAAAAAGGTAATGAAGGTTAAGTGAATCCATTAGATTGGGTCTTAATTCAAGTGACTTGTATGTTTATAAAAGATTAGGAAAGAACATGAGAAGACACAGGGAAGAAAGTGCCTTCTTTATGCCAGGAAAGAAGCCTTAAAAATCAACCCTGCTGACACCTTGATTGTGAACTGCCAGCCTCCAGATCTGTGAGAAAATGAATGTGTAGTTTAAGCCAGCCAGTCTGTAGTACTTTGTAGTTCCTAGCAAGTTGATACTCCAATGTCAGAAATCCAGGTTTTACTGCATTTTTTGTTAAACCACTTTATCCCTTTGCATTTGTCCTATTCATTTAGATTCTGGGAGAGGTCAATGATTTCCTTTGCTTAGTAGTCTGTTGGAGAGTACAGAGAAGCAGGTGACCATGTGGGTATGAATGGATTCTATGCTTTGTAGTCAGATCTTTTGACTTGAAATAACATTTGTTACCTCTCAGTTGTGTATTCTTAGGTAAGTTAGTTGATTTCCTTTGCATTTGTTTCTTCACCTGAGAAAAGGAAATAATTATCTCATTTTCCTTATCAGGATGAGAAAATTAAATGAGTTTAAACACACTATTGCTTATAACTAACTGTTCTCAGTGTCTAGTAACTAGTAAATTTTAGTTATTATTGGAAGATTCTTACCTTTAATATATTATTTAAAGGTTTTTATACTTAATAAATAGAATTGTAATAGCCCAATTAAACAACTTTTAGCACTGGGATTTAGGGTTCTATTGTTTTATTTTTATTTTTTTATTGGCATATTAAAGTTGTACATAACGATAGGATTTGCTTTTACATATTCATGCATGCACACAATACAATAATATAATTTGGCCAAGAGTTCTGTTGTTTTAAAAACATATTCTTGGTATGTACTTGTGTTCTTTATAATAAAGAACTAAATTATTCATCTCTTTATTGTGTATATGTACACACATAAATATATACATGCTTATACATCTTTATTAAGACCAAAAAAAGTGACCTATTGTCAGAGGAAGAATACACATTCATATGCATTGTCAAGTTTTTGGGTCTCTTGAGTCCCTTTTTTTGAATACTTCAGTCTTTGGGTCTTCAACTATCTTGTTGAACTAATGAGACAAATTGGCTATACAGTCCAGTGTTAATGAATGGCCTGCAAATGACTTCAGTTGAATAATTTTCTTTTTATTATCATATTTTCCTCTTAAATTAGTTCTATAAAACCAAGGACACACTTTTAATGGCATTTCTGTGATTTGAGATTATTGCTTTTATTGCATTTAGATTTTGTCCCCCAAGGGAGTTGCAGAACCAACTGCCTTTGCACATTGTGAACATCTAATCAGTTATAATATGCTAATAAGTTTTAATATGGTGTGGCTTTGTATTTATGAGCACAAACCTTATTGTAAATGTCAAAATAATTCAGATCTTAATATATCCCCTGTAGTGATACATTAATAAGGGCCATAGGAGCAAGTACTGTAGGTGGTTATTTCTTAATGGACAAGGATGGTTTTGTTATTTGATTTGGAGATCAAAATCCAGAGAGACAATAAGTAGGCAGCATTTTAATTTTGGAGTGTGATATTTGCCCTTCCCACAGAGAGGGAGAATTTCCCTTCAAAATCCTCATTTATTAATTTACTATAACAGCATCAAGGACATGATAGCTTTTTAAAAAGTCATCATAAAATAAATAGCTGTATCATATTCAGTGCATTACAGTTACATATTATAGTTGCAAAAGTTATCTTTGCTCTCAATAGTCTACCATGACTGCTTTGTGGATAAGAAGATTGAGGTCAATAGGTTGAGTGACTTTGGACGATGGCTGAGTTGAATCTAGAACATATTAATTTGAATCCAAATCTAATTTAATCATAGGCTCTACTATTTATATAATGATTTGGGTAAAGGTGTATAATTGTTAGATTTTATTGCCTTTTACACTAAATATGTTTTGAGAAAATAAGGAAAATACATTCACAGAAAGACCTCTAGAGTTGGTTTTTTTTTTCTTCTTCTGATATGTAGACAAACTCTTACTCCTTGTTTCTGTGCTTCTTCAAGAACCAAATTCAATAAGATAATTTATTATTAACCATCAAAATGGAGCTTGAAATAAAGTGTATAATATCATGGGTTCACCTGTGTTATTTGCAAATGATAGGAATTCCCTTCCTTTTAAAAGCTGGGTAGTATCTTACACGTACATATACCATATTTTCTTGATCCATTCATCTATTGATGTATATTTGTTGATTATGCATATTGCTTATTGTGAATAATGCTCAGTATTTTCTTTCCTTTGTATATGTAACCAGAAGTCAGAATATTGGATCATATGCCAGTTAGATTTTTAGTTTTTTCCATTTCCCATAGTGGCTAGAGTTCCAGCTAACAGAGTTCCCTTTCTGTGATGATGTTGGCTTGATTGAGTCACCTTGTATGTAATAGCAAAACATCACATTGTGTCCCATAAATATATACAATTACGATTTGTAAGTTTAAAGTTATATTAAAAATGAAACTTAGCTGACAAGCACTCCAGAGGTGACAAAATAAAAAAAAATCTGTTTTTTTATATTACTATGAGAAGGCAGCACAACTAAGCAGTTTGTTTTGGTTCTTTATAATTTGATTTTTAACAAACCCAACAAATTGAAAATTATCCAAAAGGAGCATAATATTGAATAAGATAACATAACCTCCTATAATATTATCTTGCTGGTCTATTAAAGAATGGGTTTACATGGTGACTTAGGATTCAAGTAATCATTGCTTCCATAGCAAAGGAAGAACCTGAAGACCTATCTCTGTGACCACATCCGTGGATGTCCTGGTTGAAGAAGTGTGTATTGTTCCTAAGAGTCTCCATGTCACCACTGTTGTGCAACTAAGTCCCAGGGGAAAATATTTTTCTTTCTTTTTTTTTTTGTTCATTTTTTGTTTTTTTCAGGTGGCATTATGGCTAGTGAAAATTTATGAATTAGATTTACAAAGTTCTGGATTTTCATGAATTGTAAGGTCCTGGACTCTTTGTCTTCAATGTACTCCTTTTAGCCTCAATATTCTAATCTGTAAAATAGGTAAGATGTGGTAAGCTAGGTTTTATCTCCCCTAAACTCCTGTGTAATACTGAAGTTATATACTGCTTCTAACAGAGAAAAGTCGAAGGAAATGTGAAATTCCCTTCACCCACATCATCAGGAAATCTCCATGTTTCTCAGTAGCCTAACTTTAATTTCAGAAGAATGATGTCTGATTCAAAATACATCTGCTCGCAAATATGGCAGTGTTTTTCTTAAGCCTGGAATGATTCAGCCAGAATTCAAACTCAGTCTTTTCACCACGCAGTGGGTTTTAACATCGAGAATATACTCCATATTGTGCACTTTGAGGCTCTTTCTTGGAAGATTATTTCTGATATTTAGAAAACTGGTAGATGTCTCCCAGAGATTTGTAGCTGCTATGATTGACAACTAGTTTCAGATGCATTGTTTTATTGCTTTGATTAGGTATGAGTACCTATCAAATTGAATTGCTAAGTGCTATGAAGTAAAAGGACAGTGGGATTTTTCTACTTGTGTGATCTCTAAAGGTCTTAAATGAATTATTGCAAAACAATTTGATTAAATATAATAGCCTGAGATGTTTATTTTAGTTTTTAATACACAAGATAAATTGGGAATTATTGGGAAATATCAGAGAGGCCTTTTAAATTGAATGTGGTACCTTTAGGATAAGCAGACTGCTGTTGAATTTTTTCTTTAGTGTCAATGTTTTAAGACTGATTTATTTAAGCCAGCAGATAACTTCTTTGTTAATAGTGCTTATGTGGAATGCTATTATGTGTGTTTCAAACCAATCCTCTATTTATTATTTATTAAAAATGAGTTTTCCTGACACCATTATTACTTTCAGTGAGGAAAGCTGAGGGGGCTGGAATATTAAGAGTAAGGACATTGACTGACTTTACTCAGTCTGTGTACTATCTTTCAAGCTGAACTCACATTTCTTAACATTTTAAAGGCTTATTTTCAAGGTAAAAAATATATAAAAGGTCAGAGAACCATAAAGCAGCAACCTTTCTCTTTCCATTAGGCAATGCTTAGATTCCATTAAGGAACACATTTTTGATGATGTAGGGCACTACATTCAACTAACAGTCCAAAGGCAAAACTTCTTTCTGTTACTGCTTGTCATAAAAGATTAGAAAATTTGCAAAAATATAATTGCTGTGTTTCCCAATGTGGAAATATAGAAGAAATCATGTATTCAATTTTTCTTCATTATTATTATGGTATGGATATTAGGTGCCCCCCCAAAGGCTTCTGTGTTAATGCAGGAATATTCGTAGGTAAGATGATTGGATTGTGAGAACTGTAACCTTATCAGTCCATCCTGGTTAGAATAGACTAACTGGGTGATAGCCATAGGCATTTGGGGTGTAGCTGGAAGTAGTGAGTCACTGTGGGTGTGCCTGGAAAGGTGCATCTTCACTGTTTCCTTGTTCTTTTTTACTGGCCATCATGAATGGGATAGTGCTCCCCCACCATGCCCTTATGTGGTGATGTTCTGCTTCACCTTTGGCCCAGAGCAATGGAGTTGACCCACCATATACTAAGCCTCTGAAACCAGGAGCCAAAATAAACTTTTCCTCCTCTAATTTATTCTTGTAGGATATTTTTGTCACAGTGACGAAAAACTGACTAACACAATTATTATGAAGACTTTAAAACACAAATATTTCTCCCATTGGCATTGAGAGCTCTCTTGACACCATTTGCTCTGGTTTCTTTAGGTTGACTAGTCAACCAAATCACAGCCAGCAGAGAAATGTATTGCAGTGCTTCTGGAGCTGAATCATACAACTCTTTTGGAGGAATTAACTTATAGTTGTATGAAAGATAAAAGATCAGTTGGAGAAAAAATCCCAAAGCATCATGTTAATCAAGTACACAGTACAAAAGGCAGTAGATTAGTGTTAGAAGCTTTGTTGGCTTTGCAATTGAAAGGGAATTAAAAGGAAAGGTGGCACATTTCTCCTCTTTGCAGTGTTATGAGACTTAAAATATACACTATTCGTAGTCTTTTAACAATAATTCACTTCCTCAATCCAGCAAGATTTGTAGAGGCATTGTTCCTTAATAACTAAACTTTGAAATATATTCTCATTGGTAAATATTATAGAGCATGTTGTGTTCAAGTATGTAATCTGTTGAAGAATGTGTTCCGGTTCTGATATCCGTAGCTAATGTGGGTACTGATATGCAAAATTCAAGCAATACATTAACTGCATTTTCCTTTTAGTGGCAGGAATTTAAGGCTGAATTTAAATTGCAGAAATAATAACCAATATCAGGCATATAACATTGAGAAATAAACCAGCAACCCTTATTTTTGTGATGCAGCATGATTTATTCAGTTTCTTATCCAAATTTCCTTCTGGTGCAGAATTTTTAATTTTTTTTTATTGTAGCTTCCATCATTTAATCATGATGATCTTCCATCATGATTAAAGAACAAATACACAAATTCTTCCAAATTCTCCCTCTTCCTTTACTAAAAAACAAACAAACAAATAAAACCTTATACTACTCCTGCTGGCTTGGTCCCTCTGGTGGCTTCTTGCTACTTGCTTCAGTCCATTCTACCCCTAGACAGACTGCAAGCAGACTGACCATCTGCTGTAGGTCACAGCTGCCTCTTCAAAATTAAGCTCTTGTTATTCCGTCCCATTTCTAAAAGCCTGAATATTGCTATCTGTTGCTTTTACCACCTGCCGAAAAGCTGACAAAACAGGTCTCTAGTTGGAAATCTTGCTTTTGAATATTCTCCCAATACATACTGCTTATTTTCTAGTCATGTATCACACACAAGAGTTTTTTTTTTTCCCTACAGTGATCATCTTCTCTATGCTAAACTCAGGTCCTCAAGTAAGTGCTTGAGAACTTTCCTAGGTTATAGATCACACTGTCACAAATCATGCATACTAGCTCTTTTTCTGCCAAGGAATGTGAAGTTCTTATAAATTAATTTTTAAATTTCATAATTCCATTTATCAATATGAAGCTTGGACTTAGTGTTTCTGTGTTTCAAAAGCAGTCAGAGAAGCAGGGGAACATGGGACATCTGTGTGTGTATTTAAAGAACATTGCCAGTCAGATCTCCTGAAACAGTCTTAACTCCTGAAAAGCTTGCATGGTTTTTTCATAAACGCTCTTGTCTTCTTTGGTTAAAATATCTGAGATCTTCAGGTTTCTTGGGAATAGGCTTTACTAATGATGCAGGATAGCACAAACCCATAATTGTCAATTTTGAGATTTAACATTTTCTCATATCATACTTCATCAAATTCCAGGGCACAACACTAAATTTTTACTTGGTAAAGTAATTTCTATAGGGATCTGAGATAAGATAGTCCAGATATATTATATTCTAAAGATCTTTAATAGGAGTAGAGACTCTAGAACAACTCTGCTCAAAAGAAATACAATGTAAAATTCTCAGGTAATTATGAATTTTCTAGTAATAATACTAAAAAAAGG